>PVJH01011928.1:0-66640 GCA_004026705.1 Nesogale talazaci | reverse complement strand
GCAGATGGCCTGGCTTTGCTTGGGACTCTGTGGGATCCTGTGTCACCAGTCTGGAGCTCTGACTCATTCTCTTTGTCTCTCAATCTTCTACCTGATCTTCTTCCAGGCCTCCAGTCACTGGAGTATGTCATGCGACGGGTCTTTAGTTAAGTCCGGTTTTCATGAAGTCATGAGATGCCCCTCAGCATCCACCTTCAGGAGCCTCCTTCCTGGACCATCTTTAGAAGACCTGCTTGGTTGGGGGTGAGGGGTGTCTCTCTCCTGGGTTGAACAAACAGCACCTTTACCCCATGTGATCCTCCTACAACCCTTAAATGCATCTGCACTGGCAAAGATAGCCAATAAAGTCAGCTATCCCATGAGCACATCTTGGCTGAGGTGTGTCTTTAATGCTTGGGAAGACCATCTGGGGGTGTCAAGGCTTGTTGTATTGCCAACAGTCATCAGAGTGAGCTATCAACTCTATGTAAACGTGTCCCCTTTCCCCTCCACCCACGGGCAGAAAACACTGCTGTGTTTCCGATGATCCTACCCTCTCCCCTCTTGGGTTTCTCCCAGCATTCACCAAATCTTCATCTAGGTGAGGGCCCTCTCCTCCCCCCACAATTCCCACAGGGACTCCTACCTTGAACTTCAAACTCCATGACAGGTGTTCCCATCCGTAGGGCCAAGTTTCTCAGCCTTTCACGGCTGGACCCTACGACAGTGACTCATGTCTGTCCAGAGGCGGTGAACCCCCGCTCCAGCTGAATGAGGGTGCTGCTGTGCTCCTCCAGGCAGTGAAGGGCAGCATCTGTGGAGCCTGCACCTGACACAGAAGGAAGGAAGGCCAGGCATAAATCTAAAGCACCACAGGAGAGGGGAAAAAGCCTGGAAGCCTACGGGAGGATGGGGGACGAAACCTAGGGAGAGCCATGCACCAAAGATAAGCTCCTCCACCTCCTCTTCCACATAAAATACCAAGGGATCCAGAAAGTTCTCCGGCACTGTCCACCAGGGCTGTCATGTCTCTGCACTGGTCCTGTCAGTACTCATGATGCTGCCGAGTTCTGACATGGTCCTCAAGAGAGCAAGTTCAAATCCTGGCTCAGGTTCTGCCTCCCTCTTTATAAAGGATCTGGGCAATTTCAAGGGGACCCACCTCCATGCCCCAGTGCTGACTGATGTTATCACAGCCCCACATCAAAGACCAACTGAGATCCTGCTCAAGTGGGGCTTAATCCCCAGGGAGCATAACCCCTGCTTGCTCATCTGGTCATTACATCAGTAAGAGCTCTGCTGACGGACTGAAGTTTTCTTCAAGCTTTTCCTCCCCAGGGATCAGTGGGTATAGGGATGAGCTGATGAGATGAGAAAGGGATGAGAAAGGGACGGGGGAGGACCCCAGAAATCTCCCATTCTTTGGAGCACATACCACCAGCCGGCCAACCACATATGGAACTCATTTGTAGTTAAACTCACTCCATTTACACAAGGCGGGATTGTGCAAGAATCACACCTAACAGCAACACTGGTTGATTCAGCAACGCCATACATGACCTCACCTTCTGAGTATGCAAATTGGAAAATGCCCCTTGGAAAACACCCTCCATCACTTGTCCCTACTTTGTCCTGTAGTAATAGTCTGTGTATTTTTAGATGATATGAAGCTAAGGGGCAAGACAGCCAATTGTTGGTATTTTGGATTGCATCAAATGCATGTGAAAATTGCACTTTGAATAAAGAAGATCTAAGGATAATCAATGCATTTGGAATATAGGTTGGTGAAGAAGGTTGAAAGTATCATCAACTGAAAATGAACAAAAAACTGCCTAGGACGTACCCCTAACATGGTCCTTAGAGATGTGTATCATTAGATTTCTTTCAGTGTATGTTGGCTTTGTTATTTTCTCGTTATCCAGGTGAGGCAGGCTTTGTTTCCTTATGTCCCCCCGCCAAGCCCCAATCAATTACAGTTCTCAGGGACGCTATAGAACAGAGTAGAACTGCCCCTTTGGAGTTTCTTTCTTTTTATTTTTAAATCATTTTATTGGGGACTCATAGAATTCTTATCACAATCCATCCATTGTGTCAAGCATACTTGTATATTTGTTGCCATCATCATTCTCAATGTTTCTTCATTCTTTTTTTGTTTTGGTGGGCATCACTGACCCCTGGTGGGAGTAGGAGGCCCAGCCTTGCTGCTGGAGAGCTGCTGCTGGATATGAACCACCAACCCTGTGGGCCACAGTCCCAGACACAACCACTATGCCACTGGGGCTCAGCCCTGTTTCTTCATTCTTAAGGAATGTACTGACATAATTCATATATCAATCCAATCCAGTGTTGTAACAATGCTATTATTTATGTGGTCAGGAGTTTTAGGTATTTTCTTCTTTATTTTTTTGGGGGGGCATCACTGTATTTTACTCATTATTATTGACTCCCAATTACCCCTACTCTGTATGGCTATAACTCTAAGATAAACTATTAATCTACCTACTTCGTCTATAGATGATCTTTTCAGAAATTCATCTAAAGAAAAACATCTGAATCAATCAGACCAAACCCCCCTAAGGACAAAAATGACTCTGGTTCCTGTGCTTTCCCCCTTCACTTCTACTTTAACAAACCTGGCTAGACCACGGTACATACATTGATACACATATTTAAAAAATAGCAATAACTTTGTAGGGGGGAAATACTCTAAAACGAAACAGAAAAACCTCAGTTGAAAAGAAATACAAAGTATTGAAAAGTAGATTTTTAAAAGGTCATGACAGAAATAATGATAAAGTGCTACCTGTTTAACTGAGTACATGTGTACTAGTTGACTTCTTGTTAACTTATTCCCCTACCTTGTGAAAGGTGAGGGTTTCTCCAATGGATTCATCCACATAGGGAGACTGCCAGTGTACTTGAGACTTTCGTGTGACTCTTGCTTGGTCTATTGCAAGCACGTTGCTCAGAGTTGAGGCTGTATTAACATACCTACCTTGGGTCTTACCTCTTGTTTTTAAAATTCTTCTATCACACAGGATGCTTCTTTTCTCCCACGTGGACTTAGCTGAAACATTCTTTACATGACTGCTTATATCAAGACAAACCTTGAAGACCCCAGATGCTCTTGCAGAAAAATGAAGACAAAACTCAGCCGAGGCATGCTCCTGGATTGTTCATGGTGTTGCTTATCTTTGTCAGTACAGCTATAACTTAGCGACTTGGGAGGATCCAACGGTGAGGGTGCTGCCCATCGAAGCCAGGAGGGAGACCTCCCCTCACGCAGGTCTTCTAAAGAATGGTACCGAAAGGAGGCACCTGAACTGGGATGGTGGGAGGCTAGATCATGACTTCCTGCTGCCTCTGGATACCTCGAGCAAGATCAGATGAAAGACAAAGAAACACATCAAGAGAGAGTGAGTGAGAATGCCAGGCTGGTGAAGTCGTACCCCACAGGTCCCCCAAGGAAATCCACCCCACCCACTCTTACCCAGTCTTGCCTGGACCACCATCCAGACTTGTCTGCCTCCCTTCGCACCTGCACTTCCCACCCCCCCAACCACCGGCCGAGAAGACAGCTGATGTTTCCAAGCCTCCAAGTCACCGCCTGTCCTTTGATAGACTCTGGAAAAGCACCAAATCCTTCTCTCAGTGAGGGTGGTTCTGTCCCTGAGGCCTCCCCACCACGATTCAGGCAGACACCTACCTTGCATTTCCAGCTCCAGTCAGGACTTCCCTGGACCAAGCCTCTCAGGCACCACCTTCCACAGCTGGGCCCCACGACAGCTACTCTAATCTGACCAGAGGTGGTGAACCCCTGCTTCAGCTGAATGAAGGTGTTGGTCTGTTCCTCTAGGAAGAGAAGGTCAGTGTGTGAGGAGCCTGCACAGGAGACAGTAGGTGGGGGCCGGGGGGAAGACATGCATAAATTTCTAGCATCTCCTGGTAAGGTAGGTGGGAGACTAGGGATGGAGAGATGGGGGAGAGATGTTGAAAGGCTGAGTGAGGATGGCGGGACTAGAACCGAGGAAAGACCTCTCGCCAAAGATTCACCCCCTCCACCTCTTTGTCCACGGAAAACACCCTCGAATTCAAAAAAGTTCTGCGGCACTGTCTGCCATGGCTGGCACCTTTCAGCTCTGGTTCTATTGATCCTCATAATCTTGCTGAGTTGTGATCTGGTTCACAAGATGACAAATTCAAGACCTGGCTTTATAAAGATGAGTCCATGCCCTGTTCTCAATCCTGATGGTTTCACAGCCCCACCTCCTAGAGATTTCCCTCAATACAGGCTTAATACACTCGGAACAGAATCCCGTGATGCCAATCTGGTCATAAGATCCTGTTGGCTCCTCTGAATGAATGGTGGAAAGGGTTTTCTTCAACTTGATTTCAAAGCATGATTCTCAGATATTGTTCTTTGGTGAACCACAAGCAAGACCCAACAAACAATACAGAAACTCTCTTCCCTTTCTAAGATGGAGCTGTGGTTCTCAGAAATGATAATGAAAAGAGAGGCCAGGTCTCAGCTGGCAGCGACAGAGGATGGGGCTGTCTACCTCTGAAGCTTGTGCTCAGTGAGGGAAGATGAATGTGGTCTTGGTGACAGCGTCCTGTCCAAGAGCCTGGTGGCAGAATGGATTTCATGTTAGACTTCTAACAGTAAGTGGGTCCAGCCCACCCGCCAGACCTGGGGACCAAGATGGGGTTTTCTGGCCCTGAGCAGATCCACTGTCTCAGAAACCCAGAGAGGCAGGTCCTTGTTCTCTCTCCCACGACGCTGAATCATCTGGATGACACTCTACTTCTGGAGTTTTGCTCTGTCCGCTTTGCCAGAGATGGTTCTGAGCAAGCAATGCAGTGGGAACAGCTTCCATATCCCAGTGTGGGAACTGGTGTGTGAAAAAGCCATCTTTTCCTATTCCAGCATCCAGAAACCCCCAAACACATATGATCTCTCTCACATGGTCACTCCACCACAGCACCGAGCCTTTAGCTCTAGGGTCCAGTAGTAGGGACATTTGCCCTTGAAGAACTCCTAGAGGCACCAGGTAAGGCTCATAAATATGAAAGTGACCTGACAGTGGCAGCCCAAATGGGCAGGGGGGGCGGGGATCTTTCAACTAATCCTAGTGTCACTCTGGTCAAAATCCCACAAACACAGCCATCATGACCAGACCAATTCAGGGCTCACAAATTCGACATCACCCCTTAGTCTCTGACCCTCCAACATAAGTCTGTCCCTCTGTCCTGTGGTGCTGGCTAGTGAGTGTCTCTCATGCTGTGAGATTAAGGTACACCAGATCCAAGTTACGATATTTTCAATGGCCTCATAAGCTATGACCATGACATTCCATGAAGAGGACCAGAGGAGAATGGCTGCACTGGGATGATGGGACTGGTGAAGATTGCTCCCTTAGGACTGCCGAGGAACACAGAACTGTGTGGGAGAAGAACAAGTTCCACGTACTGTAGGGAACAGGATAGTATGTGTCCACCCAGTTTTATTGGATTTTTACCTTTTCTTTTTTAACAGTTCTATTTACTTATAATTCACTTAACATGCAATTCAGTGCTGAAATCATTATGAAAAGAGTTTTGTAATCATCCTCATGTTCAATACCCAGGTACGCTGGATTTTGTCACATTGGGAAGAGATATATGTTGTTGTTTTCAGCAGTTACATTTACTTATAATCCACATACCATGCAATTCAATGCTGTAATCATTATGAAAAGAGCTTTGCAATCATCCTCATGTTCAATATTAGAGGTCTCTTTTTTTTTTTTTTTTGTGGGCATCACTGCTCTCTGGTGGTGGGAGTAGGAGGCCCAGCCCCACTGCTGGAATTGAACCTCCGTCCCAGTGGGCCGCAGTCCCACGCACAACCACTACGCCACCGGGGCTCAGCCCTTAGAGGTCTCTTTTTTAAATACTCATTATTAGCGGCACATTCCTCCTGCCTTCCCCTACCACAGCTCTAAAAAATTTTGAATCCACTAGCTCTCGCAATGATTTTATTTATGATTTTATTTATCTTGGACTTCTTATAATGAAAAAGACATAAGGGAGACAAAAATAAAAACACTCAACCACAACGCAAACTGAAACAGAGGGAAACGTGACTTGAAAAGAATATTTTATTTTAAAGATCATTTTATTGGGGACTCCTGTAGCTCTTTTTTAGGGGGGCATCACTCCCCTCTAGTGGTGGGTGTAGGAGGCCCAGCCTTGCTCCTGGAGAGCTGCTGCTGGATTTGAACCTCCAACCCAGTGGGCCGCAGTCCTGCACACAACCACTACACCACCAGGGCTCAGTCCACTCCTGTAGCTCTTATAGCAGTCTGTACATCAATTGTATCAAGTGACCAGATACTGCTTCTGTCTTCCAAAGGTGCTCTGTGAACATTTTTTGGGTGTTACCTATAGACTTTGAATAGAAAGTTCAAGGTAGTGTAGCAAGAACCACATGGTTCAAAATGAAATTCCTGTGTTTATTTTTCTTCTTGTAAACTTGAATTTTGCCTATTGAAATAGTTTTTGATTCCTGAGTGTTTTCCTTGAACTGTGTAAAGATTTATAAATCATATTGTCATATTAATAAAATGCCATCTGTGAAAAAAGAGGAGCCTGGCGAGTACATACGTTGCCATAATTGTTTTCTAAACATTTACATTCTATTTGAGCCCCTCATATCAGCACTGCTTTTTACTCTCTATTCCCCTGATAAATTATAAATTATTATTAATTTCTTATCTTACAGTGACTACTCTCCCTTCCCCCAAGCCTTATTCCTTTTTTCTCTCCACTTTTCCCCTACCCTTCTGGTGTTCCTACTCCCATTTCTGTTCCTGAACTTATCTGACCTGAATTCCATGTGTCCTGAGCTCTTATTTGTTCTGGGTACCTGCTCCAGTCAAGACCTAATAAAAGACAGAGTTGGAGTCATGACTGTTGGGGGTAAGGAAACATTAAGAACCAGAGGAATATTTTGTGTTTTGATGTTGATATATACTTCACCCTGGTTGACTCATCCCTTCCTTGCAACCCTTCTGTGTGCAGATGTCCCATTGTCTACAGATGGATTTAGGGTTTCTGCTCTGACTCCCTCATGTTCAACAGTATGTTTGCTCTTTGTCTTTTGGGGGGGTCTTCCGGTGCCTGTGACCTGATCCAGGCAACACCTCATGATTGCACAGGTTGGTGTGCTTCCTCCCTGTGGGCTGGTTGCTTCTCTGCTAGATGGCCGTTTGTTTAACTTCAAGTACGTAAGACTCCAGAGGCTAAATCTCTTGCTATTCAGGCACCATCATTTGTCTTCAACACATTTGTTTGTGCACTCGTTTTAGAAACAGAAATGAGTTATATATAGTTCCTTTATGAAGGATGGCCAGAGTAAATCTGTGTACACTGTGCTTTGTCATTGTCCAGATGAAGCATCTTTGTTTTAATCTGGCTATTAAACTGCAATTCATGTACCAATCTATGTAGCACTGTAATCATCATAGAGTTGTGCAATCTTTAGCACACTGAATTTTAGAAAATTTCCTGCGTGGTTTTACTCATTAATATTAGCTCTCATTTCCTCCCGACTTTCCCTCTATTAACCTAGGAAATTATGATACCTCTACCTGCTTCTAGGGATTCCTTTTTCTTGGACTTCTTATGATGAAAAAGGCACAGGCAAGCAAACCAAAACACTCCACAAAATGAAATGGAAAACAAACAAAAGTACTAAAAAGTAGAAGAAATTTAAAAGGGACCCCAAGGGAAACCCTTGACAAGGGACTGCATTTTCACACACTGTCGAGTTTGTGCATTATTGACCTAAACGGCAGTCTGTCTCCTAGGCACGTTAAACCTGTGCCTTCTGAGAGGGAAGGGCATTCTCCAGGGGCTTCACCCACTTACAGAGACTGCCAGTGTGCTGTGGGCTTTTCGTGACCCTTGGCCTTCTGCAAACCGGATGCTCAGAATTAAATTTGTAATGCCAATCCTGGGGTCTCAGATCTTGTCTTTAAAATTTTGTATCTCACAAGCTGACTTGTGATTTAGCTGACACCTCACTCCGATGACTGCATTACAATAACCCTTGAAGGCCCTGGATGCGGGCCGAGCCCCCGGTGGCGTAGTGGCTGTGTGTGGGACGGCGGCCCACGGGGTTGGTGATTCAAATCCAGCAGCAGCTCTCCAGGAGCTGGCCCACCAGTGAGGCCCCCCAAACAACCACAACACAATAACAAAAAACAAAGAAAGTCCCAGATGCTCTTTCAAAGCAAAGAAGACACACCTCAGTTAAGACCTGCTCATGGGATTGCCGATTTTATTGGCTATCTTTGCCAGTGCAGATGCGTTTAAGGAACTTAGGATAATCACACGATTAAAGGTGCTGCTTGTTGAATCCAGGAGCGAGATTTCCCCCATGCAGGTCTTCTAAAGAAGAGTATAGAAAGGCTCCTGAACATGGTTGCTGAAGGGCATCTCATGACTTCTCATGAAAACTGGACTTAACCTAAGAAGCCTTGTCTCATGACTTCCTGCAGCATCTGGAGGCCTGGAAGAAGGATCCAGTAGAAGACTGGAAGACAGAGAGAGAGTGTGAGCACCAGGCTGATGAAGGAGAACCCCACAGGGACCCAAGCAAAGCTAGTCCTATCTCACCCATATCCAGCCTTCCGATATCCACTATGCAAACATGGCCCGTTTTCCCAACCACCACCAGCAGAGAACACAGCTGGGTTTCTGATACCCCTCTCCCTTCATGCATTTGGGGTGTTTTCTGGCGAACACCAAATCCTTGTCATGGTGAGGGTGTCCGTCACTGAACCCTCTCCTCACAATTCCCACAGGGACTCCTACCTTGAGCTTCAAGCTCCATGACAGGCCTTCCCATCCACAGGGCCAAGCCTCTGAGCCACCACCTTCCACAGCTGGGCCCCACGACAGTAACTCGCGTCTGTCCAGAGGCGGTGAACCCCCGCTCCAGCTGAATGAGGGTGCTGCTGTGCTCCTCCAGGCGGCGAAGGGCAGCGTCTGTGGAGCCTGCACCCGAGCCATAAGGAAGGAAGGATACGCATAAACCCCACGCAGCAGGGGAGAGGGGAAGAAGCCTGGGAGCCACCCAAGGATGGGGGGACAAAACCTGGGGAGAGACCACGCACCAAAGATAAGCTCTTCCACCTCCTCTTCCACGTAAAACACCAACGGATCCAGAAAGTTCTCCGGCACGGTCCACCAGGGCTGCCCCCTCTCAACTCTGGTCCAGCTGGTACTCATGATCCTGCTGAGTTCTGACCTGGTCCTTAGGAGATCAAGTTCTAACCCTGGCTTGAACTCCTACTTTATAAAGGACACTGAAAAAGTCAAGGGGAGGCCACGCCCTATTCTCAAGACTGATGGTTTCAGAGCCCCACCTCACAGACCAACTGAGATCCTGCTCAGGAGGGCCTTGATGCACTCAGAACATGATCCCTGCGTGCTAACCTGGTCATTGGATCAGTGTTGGTCCTCTGACTGAATGATGGGAAGGTTTGCCTCGGCACAACTTCAAAGCATTTTTTTTTTCAGGGATCAATGGACATAGGGGTTGAGATGAGAAAGGGTGGGGGAGGAACTCAGAAATCTCTCTTACACTGGAGCACATACCACTAGCCGGCCAATCACCCCCATGGAACACATGTGCAGACAAACAAGAGGAGGTTTATTGTTTAGTTTATCCCAGCAAGACCCAACACACAATACAAGAACCGTTTCCGCTTTCCAAGGTAAGACCGTGGTTCTTAAGAATGATTAAGGAGACAGAGGCCAGTTCTCCTCTGGAGAGGCGCAGAGTATGGAGGTGAAACTTGATGACTATCTCCGAGGGGAGATTCATGTGGGCTTGCTTCCAGTGGCCCGTCCTGCACAAGGGGCCTGATGTCAAAAGGGATGACTTCGAACAGTAAGGACAGTGGGCCCAGCCCACCAGCATCTCCTATGGACAAAGAGGAGGCTTTCTATCACTGAAAAGAATCAATCTCAGAATCCCAAAGAGGCAGTTGAACTCTCCAATGAATTCAAATCGCCAGGGGAGTAGTTGGTCTTATCTCTTCCGGGTTTCCAAATTGGTGACCTTTATAGCATGTTCCCCCAGTCCCTGAGTGAGCTTGACTGGTGAACCTCCATAGCTAGAGATGCTCCTGAGGAGTCCCCACGTGTCTTTCTCAGAGGAAGAGAACTCCTCCAGGAGAGGGCTTCAGAATACCGCGAAGTCTCCAGGGGCCACTCCATTTGCACAAGGCAAGGTTGTACAAGAATCACACATAGAAAGTCAGCTCCTCAGTGTCCCATAGAATGTACAGTGTGCAGTGAATATAAGTGTATCCCACAGTAGAGAAGACCAAAGGCCGAACAGGATATCGGAACAAGAGAAAAGTAAAAGGAAGTAGAGGAAAAAACTAGGAGGCAAAGGGCATGTATAGAGATCTAACTACAGACATGTACAACTGCAAGTATGTTTATTTATGATGATAAGGAAATAGATGTGTACATATATTTATAGGTTTAGTATTAAGGTAACAGATGCACATTGGGCCTCTACTCAAGTACTTCCTGAAGACAAGAACATTTTGTTCTGATAACCTGGCATTCCGTGATGCTCACTTTCCTGGCACAATCACTGAACACCAAAAGAGTACATAAGCAAATGGGAAGAAAATGGCTGGTGACCAGTTATTAAAAGATATAGCATTTGGGGTCTTAAAGACTTGAAGTAACCTGCTATTGAGCTGAGAAGCAACGAAGTCTGCATGAAGGAAGCTCACTAGCGGGTGTGATCCTGAGCTGTGGACAGGATCAGGTACCAGGCATCAAGGACCCAGACCAAAAATCATATCATTATGAATGAGGGTGAATGAGAGTGGAAACTCAATGCCCATCTACAATTGGACTTCCTTTTAAAGAAGAAAGAGATGAGTCAGTCAGGGCCCAATGTAGCACTTTTGAAACATAAAGCTTACCTCTATTTCTTTAATGCTCCCTTCTCCCCCACAACCATGATCCCATTTGTGTTTTACAAATTCAGTCAGGCCAGAACATGTACATGGGCACAGATAAGAGCTGGAAACACAGGGAATCCATTAAAACTGTGTTCAAGAACGTCTTCCCGTCAGTCAGTCAGAGGAGCTGACACTGATTCAATGATCAGAGTAGCATTCAGGGATTATGCTCCTTATGGATTAAGCCGCTCCTGAGCAGCATCTCCGTTGGTCTATGGTCTGTGAAATCATCAGTCTTGAAAATAAGGCATAGCCTCCTCTAGATATTTTCTGGAGTCTATGACACGGCAGCCTGGAGCCAGGACTTGAACTTGCTCTTTGTGAACCAGATCCCAACTCAACGTGATCATACGCACCCAGCAGAACCCGATCTGAAAGGCATCAGCCGTGGTGGACCGTGTCAGAAAACTTTCTGAACCCGTTGGTGTTTTCTGTGGACTAGGAGGTGGAGGGGCGAATCTTTGGTGGGGTGTCTTCCCTCATTTCTAGTCCTGCCATCCTCACTTAGCCTCCCAACATCTCTCCCCCATGTCTCTGTCCCCAGTCTCTCACCCACCTTCCCAGGACGTGGGCTAGGGGCTCATGGGAGTCCTTCCTTCCACCTGTCTCGAGTATAGACTCCTCAGATGGTGACCGTCATGTCCTAGTGGAACAGACCAACACCCTCATTCAGCCGGAGCGGGGGTTCACCGCCTCTGGTCACACGCGATTCACTGCAGTGGGGTCAGATCTTACCGGTGGTGCCTGAGAATCTTGGGCTGGGGAAGTCCTGACCTGGAGATAGAAAGGTGAGATAGGTGTCACTGCCTGAATTGTGGGCTGAGGGATCAGGGTCCGAGTCACCTTCACTGAGACAAGGATTTGGTGTCCTCCCAGAACACCTTATTGAGAGAGGGGGCCAGGGGCCTAGAACCGAATCTGTTTTCTGTCCATAGGGGGAAGATCAAGTGAGAGCACACAAATGTGAAAGGTGGACCAGGCAAATCTGGGTGGGGCTTTCGGGGTTGGGGCGATAGCTTTCCTTAGGAACTCAGGCAGCTGGACACTCCCACGCATCTCCTGCTGTCGTTTTGTCTTCCACCTCACCTGAATTCCAGGGCTCCAGATACAGCAGGAAGTCACAGGGCAGCCCCTCATCATCCAGGTTGCTTTTGTGCCCTTCTTTAGAAGACCTGATTGTGGGGATGTCTCTTTCCTCACTTCCATGGACAGCACCTTCATCGCCTGCTCCTCCCCAATGTCTTAAAGGTCCCACCTGTACTGGCAATGATAACTATGAAATAGATACCCCGTGAGCATGTCTTGGCTGAGTTGTGTCTTCATTGCTTTTGAAGAGCATCTGGGGTCTTGAAGACGTGCTTTAATGCAAGTAGTCATCTAAGTGAGGTGTCAGCTAAGTGCACATGGGCGAAGCAAGCCCGTCTGTGTGATGCAACGATTTCAAAGACAAGTGCTCAGACCCAAGGCAGGTACGGCATTACAGCTGACATTCTGAGCATCCTGTTTGCAGAAGGCCAAGGGTCCCACTAAAAGTCCAAATACACCTGCAGTGCAAGGCAAACCCTTTGTCACAGTTAATAATGCTTAGGTAAGTTCACGACCTCTAACCATGGATTTCTGCCAGTTCAGATCCTCAGGGAGGGGTTAAAACATGTACAAAAGGTCATTATGTTGGAAACCAAGAAGAGACAACCCCTCCAAACCAACTTTCAAGCAGGTGATTCGACTTCACAGGGGAGAGCACAATGACCTCTGGGTTACTGAGACTGTCAGATGGTTGTGTGTGGCAGTCATGTTACCTAGTGCTAATTTCAGGTTTGGGAGTGTAGGGGTGGAGTCTAGCCTGTCAATCTGGAGATACCAATGAAACCTCTGTGTGGTCATGGCTTTCTCCTGGAAAGTCTGGGAAATCCGGCCATATTTCCCCCTTGGAGGTGAGAGACTTATGATTCAGTTCCTTGGAGATGCTCTACTGACAAAACACAAGGCTGACTCCCTGTAAGACAGTTGCATCTGACAAGACTTATGGACTTACCCTGAAACTAGGAGATTGCAGGAGCTACGGGAGACCCCTGCCAGCCCTGAGATATTTCTACTGCTGCTGGATACATAAGACTCTGCATCCACTGGCCTGTGATTGTCCTGGCATCATTGCATGTGCTTTGTAAGTCTGAAAAAGACTTTATAGAGTGGTATCAGACATATGGGCTAATACCAGACTTATGACCCTGCACTGGACTGGGTTGGGATGCTTTCTCAATGTTCCATTCCTCCTGTATATAAATGCCCATACTCTTATATACATATGCATGTTTATGAAGTTGTTTCTCTAGTCTACCTGGACTAACACATTGTGAACCCCTCTGGAAGCTAGAAACACCTTGGCATTCTCTTTGCATGGGAGAAGCCTTTCACCAAAGATGCGGGTCATCTGAATTGGAAGGTTGAGTAATGCACATCTCCTTAGATATCTTAAAATTTAACACCTTCTAATTAATTTCTTTTTTAGACTCCTTTTTAATTTCTACTTAGCAAGAGGAGTTTTTCATTCAAAGTTTCCCTTTGTTTCAATTTGTTTTATTTTGGGGTGTTGATTTCCTTGGCTTTTGCCTTTTTTTCTTCATATGAAGTCCTGGAAAAATAAATCTATAGAGACCCATAGTGAGTATATAATTCCTTAGATTTATGGTAGGGATCTTATGTGGAAATGGGGAGCTAGTGTTGAGTACAATAAAGAAGAGAATGTTCTAAAATTAATAGTGATGATGATTGCACTTTAAAATATGATTACATTGAATTGTGTGATATATGGATTATACATACATCAATAAAACAGCTAAAATTAGCAAAATATACCTGATCTGGACAATAACAAATCCCACAATAACACTCACCACCCTCAGCTCTATGGTGCATTCTGCCTTTGCTTCTTCTAAGACACATCCCTTAGTTTGATAGCCGTCCATAATAAATTCAATATTTTTAAACAGCCCGATAATCCAAATGCTTCAATTCTCCTTAGATATTCTTTATTTAATATCCAGTTTTCATATGTATATATGTATGTATATATTGATGCAATTAAAAATACAATGACCTGGTCTGGTTGCTCAGAAACCAAATGACCAGCTACATTCTGTCCTATAGGAGACCCTATGCTTTGGGATGGTCTTCCTGGCAGTGCGTTGGAGAAATTGATTGCAGTAACATCAGAAATGCCTCTGACACACACTTCCCATTCTCACTGCAACAGTCGAGTGACTTTCCTGTTTGTGTTTCTTCGCTTGACACTACCAGGACTTTTATGGGGACAAGTACTAGCTCCCACTAGTATGGGTCTGGTGGTGTGGTGTGCTGACGAGGTGAGAGAGATTTTGTGGGTTTGGGGTGCTCTGGAGACTCAACCCAGACTAGGAGTCCAAGGGAAAATGACAACTTTTTCATCCCCTGCTGCTTCCCCACTGGGATATTGAGGCTAATTATGTAGCATTTGTCGTTTATGGCCTTTATTGACTTTCCAGCCTCCTCTTAAGGAGTTCTCACATCGGGAGAGTTTGATCTTTGTTCTGCTTTCATGTGTAAGGATGGTAAAGAATAAGCTGGAAGACCAGACAGGGAAGAGTGTTCCAACGTTTATTCCGAGTACTCGATTTGCAGAATTCATGGGTTGAACTGAGAGCCTCAAATAGTTTGGTCACTCCCAGTGTGGATGATTTCACCTGTGAATCCCCTTTGACCCTTCATCATTGATGGGAATATTCTTGCTAGTGGACAGATTGCATTAGGAGGTGGATTAATGCATGTATACTCAGAGGTGCTGAAAATTTACACCTTGTCATTGGTTTTCTCTTTTAACCACATTTAAATTTCTTCTACTTATTCATATTTTCTGTTTCCAGTCAATTGAGATTTTCTCTTGTTTCAGTATGTTATTGATGTTGGTTTTGTTTGTTTGTTTATGTTTTTTCTTTCCATGATAGCCAGGAAAAATAAACCTATAGAGACAGTGAATCCACAGCTTTTTGGGCTTATGGAAGATGTGGTAGTTAGATGATTTTATATCCACTTGAAGAGGCAGCTTCCCTGGCCTAACTCTCGGCCTCAGAACCATCCAGGAGCTAAAGATGCTCCTGTCCCTTTCTTCCCTAAAGTCCTTCCTTACCTCCAATAAAGCCTATCATTACTTTTCATCCCTAAAAAAATAAAAAAAAGTGTAATGGTAGAATCTCAACCTGTCAATCAGGTCATAGCCTGATGGTGCTTCCTTTGGGGTGTGGCCTTCTCATAAGGAGGACTCAGGAGAACGTCCCTCACACTCTGCCACTTTGCCAGGGTTTGCAAGTACTGATCCTGAGAGCTTCCAGAGCCCTGCTGTGTTTTCCCCAAACGTGGATCCACATGACACTGCATCCACTGGTCTATGATCTCCCTGCATTTGCATCCTTGCATGTGGATACATGAGTTGGAAGAGGGATTTATAGACTTGTATTGGACATATGGATTTGAGTTAAACTGGGCTGAGATCCTTTCTTGATATATAATTACTTCTTCATATAAAGGTCTTTATAATACATATATAAGTGTCACTGGATTTATTTATCTAGCCAACGCCTACTTGACACAAGATGAATTACAAATTGCATGCAACTATAGGGTTAAATATAAGAGAAAATGTGGGGATGTTGCAGGACCTGGCAGGGTCTTGTTCTATTTTTCACAGGGCCACCATGAGTCTGAAGCCACCCAACATCATCTAGCATGTGTTGGAATGGTCTTGATCGCAGTAGATTTGAGACATTGAGACCCTGGTAACACCAGGGTCAGCATAAATGCCTCTGCCTTCCACCACCCATTCCTGCTGCATCAGTCAAATGAGGTTCATATTTGTAGTGCCTCATCTAGTTATTTGGGACTAGGAGCCAGCTCCTAGCCCCTACCTCTGGACTCAAGGACCAATACTGTCAGGGTTTGACCAGGTGAAGAACCATTCTGTGGGTTCAAGGTGCTCTGGAGGCTGAAGTCAAGAGTAGAGATCCAAGGAAAAACAGCTTTATCACACAACAGGATACTGAAGCTCGTCATGCTGCCAGATCTGTCATGATCTTTACTGGCTTTCCAATTTCTGCTTAAGAAATCTTCACACCACAAGGGTCTGGTTGTTGGTTTACTTTCTTGTGTGATACACTTCTAACTCACTGTACATTTTGTGGGATTCCATGGTATGACTTTCTGTGTGTGTGATTCCTATGCAGCTCTGCCTTGTGTAAATGGAATGGTTCCTAGAGACTTCCCAATCTTTCAAACACTATTCCTCTGTTCCTCTGAGAAAGACACTCAGAAACCCCCACACTCTTCAGGGAAGGCCCCAGACTATTCATTCCGTTGTCATTTACGTTCTGAGCACTTTAGGTCAGGGGTGCAACACAACCTGTGCCACATCTAAAGCTGCCTCCCAAACATCAGCATCTCTTGCCAAGTATTTATACCAGTCAAGGTCACTCAGTGGCTGTTTGAAACATGTACAAAAGGTCCCTATGTTGGAAACCACACAAAGGCAAAACCAAAATCCCCATGACCATCTTATTGACTCTATTTCATAGGAGAGAGTATCCACTGCCCTTATGGCTAGAAGCTCAACATGCAATCCTTCCTTTTTCCCACCAGAGCTCCTTAGATAAAACACTCGGTAATGAAATTCCTTGAAGGTAAAAGGTGTCAACTGGGCACTCTTGGGTGAAGGATGGAGCCCAAGCAATCAATTATGTTGCAACCCAGTGACATCTTTTTGGGGCGTGGTTACTTCCATAAGACAGAGATTCAGAACAGAGCTGAGCACTTTGCCCAACTGGATCTCATCTTTGCATCTGGTTTGTTGATCTCCTGTTGCGTTACCTGCTGATCTCAAGGACTATCAGTTCACTGCCATCTTCAGACTCAGTTGACTGAACTTGGATTCATTTTCCTCTGCAGCCACCAACCTGTGTGACCCTCTTACTTTGCCAACTTATTTCTTGTGTGTCAGCTTCAACAAGTACACAAGTCAGGAGAACCTTGAGCTTACACTTGATCTATGGATTGGAACTGAACTGCACAGTTTATTCTAATACTTTGTCTACTCCAGCTGCTGTTTGAAAATTTCTGTTCAGCTCTTTTGCTTCATAATTTCTTCCATTTGCTTTCCCTTCTGTCTGATTAGAACATGTTTCAGTCTCTTCTGACATCCATAGCAATACCACTGAGGTTAGAATTTGCAAAACATGGTATAATCACATTGTATCACAAAAATAGAGGATGATTGCATAATGAAATCATGGCCTAGCTAAGTCAACACAATATACAATAGCACATGTTGGTATCATCCTCTTATTAGTTAGGAAGTAATTGTCATGGAATAACAGTTGTAAATATATTCATCATGGACTGTCAAAAGAACAAACAAATCTGTCTTGGAAGAAGTATAGCCAAATGCTCCTTAGAAGTAAAGATGGGAAGACTTCATCTCACATACTTTGGGCATATTTTTAGGAGAGATCAGTCCATGAAAAAAGACAGTATGCTTGGACAGTGGAGAAAGGATGACTCAATAAGATGGCTTGACGTAGGGGCTGCAATAAGGGACCCAAGCATGACAATGACGTGGATGGCCTAGGACGGGATGTTGTTTTGTTCTGTATACAGAGTAGCTAGGAGTCAGACTTGACAACTCCTAACAACAACAACAACAACAACAACAACAACAATTCTATTCAGATGTTCCTTTTCTTTGTGAGGTGTTGCTAAGGAAGTTTCAAGAGTATTTGGAATACTTTCAAGTTGGTCAAGCAAACACGTTCCACATAGATTTTTCACGAAATAAGCACATACTTGTTTGAGCTCATCAGGATTGTGTGAGAGGCCCTAGATGATAATCTTTCATTCTCCCTCCTCTAAAAACGCCTGTTAACCTAGACATTAAATTGAACAGAAGGAAACTAAACTGAAACAATGGAATCTTTAGGGAAGAAAGAGCAACAACCACTTTGGAGCAGAAGTCCTCTTTGTCATGGTGGAACTGGGTGGGTCTAAGAGTGGAAGCTTTGAGTAGGTGGAGATCATAGCATTTAGGCATCTGTCTCTTCCTCATTTCTTATCATTTGTTTAACAGACCTTTTATTATAGCTAACACAAAGTTCATATGAACTGGCATCTATCTGAGTTTTGATCAACAATGAATCAAATCAATTTTTCTTATTATACCTTTAAAAAACATTTCCAAACTCCCCCAGCCCCAAATCTGTAAATAGTTTGGCTGGTTTTCACCAGTCAATTCAGAACCAACCAAAAGTTTCAGATAAAAGTAGTCACACTACCTGCTTATAGACAGGTTTTTAATGTTTTACTTTAAAACAAATAATCTCAGTAAAAGAGCAAAGGAAATTACACTCACTTTAACCATAGCTTGAAATGGATACGACAGTCTCGATTTATTTATTATTCAGGAAACAGATAATTGCATTGTTGTACATGACTTTTAAGAACTGCTCACTTGAATTCACATAATTATATTAAATTTCTCTTATAAAAACACGACCATGTCATTTAAGGCAAAAAAAAAAAAGCTTCTGGGGAAATAAATGAATATTTATGATGTTTCCTCAATATGATTGAACAAAGTGATTAATTAATTTAGCAAACTAGGTTTCATTATACCTTAATGCATTGCTTTACAAGTGGGTATGAAAATTAGTCACTTTGTGCCTGTTTTCCTCCTCTCTGATAGAGATAATAACTTGTTTTACCTGCAAATTAAGAACTTTCAGAATTACGGAGTCAATGGGAGGTGAGAAAGGCACCTTAGAACAGGAGATAAAGACTTGAAAAGCTCAGTAAAGTAGCTTCCTTTTAAAAAACAAAACATGAGGTCCACAGATACTGATTTAAATGGACAAAATGCAAACATTTAGATCAGACATAGCAAAAAAATGTTTAGTTCACCTCAATCAGGGGATGCTTGCAATGAAATGTTAGCTTGATCAACCCTGGAGAAGGCAGACAGACCCAAACTGAGTGAAAGCACATGGCCATCCAGTGCTCCCCTCAATTGTGCTTCAAGACACCATTTGCAACTGACCAACAGGATTTTGCCGAGTGTAAATGGAAGACCCCCCCCCCCTCACATTTTCATAGAGCGTAAACTACAGATTTTATAAAATACAATTCTCTTCTGACATCTAAGAATTTTTGTGCTGGGGAATGACAGATGCGAAATGGCTTCATGAATAAAAGCTTTCACCACGTGGTTTATCACAGTTTGCTATGATTAAGACTGCAGGGATGCATTTAGGTTTTGCTTTTGAGTCTTCTGTCCTCAGCAGTGTTGGATGAACTGTCTGGGTTTTGAGGTCTGTGAGGATTCAAGACCCCAGTACATTCAGAATTCCTGCTGCCAGTGGGGCTCAATTCAGGACAATGTGCCCAAGAATCAGTGCTATCTGAAAGTGTCGGCTTCCGTCCTCAGCTACCATTTACAGAGAGACTGGAGAGTGCATGGCAGGGATCTCAGGTTAGGTCAGTGGAGGGGTGTGTTTGTGTGTATCTGGCATTGCTCATTGAATAATTTACTAAAATCTTGATGAAACCTTTATCACTGGAGTTTAGAAAATAGATTCCAGCTTCTGCCGCTCTCTAACAGCCAAGTAAACTCTGCAGCATCAACTCTAGGGCAGTGCATTGGGATGCAGGTAGGCGAGAGAGGACACGTTTCACTGTTTAGCAAAAGAGAAAAGGGTTTTAGAAGGTTGAGCAACACCTTCTAAACACCTAGTTAACAAGGGGAACAGATTTCCTTGGGGAGAGAGACTGGTTAAAGCCTAGTGAGGGGAAGGGAACCACAGAGATTCAATAGTGAAGGAGGCCTGTTGGGATTGGGACTTGAGAAAACTGAACAAATGCACTGGCTGTCCAGTCGATTCAGACTCACAGTGACCCCGGACAATGGAGGAGGGTTTCCCCGGCTAGGAATCTTTATGGATGCTGCATCCTTCTCCTGAGGACTGCTGGTGGGTTCTAACCACTGGCCTCTGGGTTTGCAGGCCAATGCTTAGCCGACTGTTCCGTAAGGGCTCTTAGAGAATGATTCTCCTTTGTATACCTTCATTCCTTCCTTCCCTCTTTTGAGCAACCCGGTTGATATCCCTGCGTATTCTTCATAGTGGCTGGAGAAACTTTTCTGAAGATAACCTTAATGCTGGCTAATGCTTTGTGTGTGTGGCTGGTTAACCGAATTGAAACGTTACCCCTAATCTCCTTGCCCTTAGAATACCATTACTTGGAGTTCTGGTGATCTGAGATAGATAGCTAGGTTTGTTTCTAACAAGCAAGCAGAATTGCTTGCTTTAGGGTAAATATGTTTTTCAAATTGTTTTCCTTTATTCTATCCGTGGCCCTACTTTCTGAAGTGTTTTGATTTACCCTGACAGTGGCACTTGGCCTGATAATTCCAGATTTGGGGCAATAGTCTTAGAGAAAATAGAAAATGTTCATTATAGTATAAAAAGCAAAATCTATGCCTTTGAATAAGGGTCCTCCAAAATCCAAAGTATTCGGCATGATCAAAATGGCTTAAAGAACTCCGACTTCGGGCTGAGCCCCGGTGGCGTAGTGGTTGTGCGCGGGACTGCGGCCCACTGGGACGGAGGTTCAATTCCAGCAGTGGGGCTGGGCCTCCTACTCCCAGTGATGGCCTCCCCCCCCCCCCCCCCCCAAAAAAAAAAAAAAAGAACGCTGACTTCAACTTCATCTTGCTCTAGGCTCTCCTTTGTGAAAGGTGACCAGAGACTGCTGCTGGATAAGCAAGGGAAGTAACAGTTGCCCTTGGGAAGAATGTGGTTGAAAGGAGCTGATAGGGTAGACTTACTGTGCTTTATGCGATACTGGAGCTTCAATTCTGAGCACCTGGTTTGCAAAAGGCTATGGATGGCAGTGGTAGCCCCAGATCCATTTGCAGGGTCCCCACTTAGATTAAGTCTCCATGGAGTCTTTCTCACCATTAACCAAAGATTGTGGACAATCTTGCCCTCAAGCACAGGGCCTTGGAAAGTGGATTGCCTCCATCCCTCTCCAGGTAGCACAGGGAAGGGCAGTCTCTCCTCTCTCTCTCTATCTGGGGGCTGACTTGAGTGTGTCCTTGAGGGGATCGCAGAGATTAGAAGGCCCTGGATCAATCATGCAAACCCTTCCAAGGAACATAATGTATGTGTCCCAGTCACGGCCTTGTTCCTGTTTCTGTATGTAGTCTCACCTAAGACTGTGCTGCACTGATAGCCCCACGCGGGAATTTGCAGTTTCCTCTGTCCCGTGCTGTATTTAACTAGCATCCTGGGAATCCATTTTCATCTTGTGCTCCTGGCCTCTCACCTCTGGTGATGTCTCTGTTTTTGTGTTGTCTTTGTGCCTTTTAAGACTTAAAGTTGAGATGAGGAGTCTCTTTTGTTCCCGAAACAACATAAGGAAATTGTGGATGTCTGTCCTTGCTGATTTACCAAACAAAACAAAACAAAACAAAACAAAAACACACAAAAAAGCTATCAGAAAACTCCCTTGAGTTATCCCCTGAGGACATTTTTTCACTCTTCATTTCTGGTATTGTCATATGTAAGCCCTGCTCCCCTCTGACAGTGGGAGTCCTTTGGAAGTCTGAAGTCCCTGGGCTACACTGTTTTCAGAAGCCAAGCTGCCCAAACCTCTTTGACTCCCACCTTAAGTGAAAGTATTTTATGGCACCTTTCAAATGCAAAATGTACGGCATAAGCGCCTCAGAGGGACCCAGACCAGGCTTTTTACTCAGTGAAGATGGACAGCCGTGGAATCCCAGAGGGGTTCTACCCCGTCCCATTGGTTCACTGTGAGCTAGATGAGTACGAATAGGAAAAGACACTTAAGGGCATATTAAAAAAAGAAATGTTTTTTGACATTCTCAGTCTATATGCAAGAATAAGGGAAGTTTGGGTAATTGATTCTCCTAGCAATACTTATTTTTTAAAAAAGCCTAATTATTCTATGTTGGTTTTGTTTTCTCCTTTTCAGTGCCTGTCGGGAGGGAAGCCACTTTCTCTTCTACTTCTCGGTGTTGTTTCTGCATGCGGTTAAGGCTTACTTAAGTCTCTTCCCAGTTCAGTCTCCCTCCCATGACCCTTCCTCCAGGGTCCAGTGCATAGGTAGCTCAAGGAGAATAGCTTTTCACCACCCCCCCCCCACTCCCCCCACCCCGGGATTGGCACCAGTGCCGAGAGACATCAATCCAGTCTCGCTGGCTCACCTGTCTGTGCAGACAATGGCCACTTAGAAAGTTGACTGAGCCACCAGGGACCATGTTTCCAGAATGTCAAACACATCACACTGTTTGTTTGCCCCACTGGTCCTGAATTTGCACATTTTCCAACTGAAGAATATTCTGCTCTTAAAGAACGATATGAGAATGATGTGCAAAACAGCTTATCACAGCGCTGAATCACCGAAAGCACACAAATCGACATTCAAATTACACAGGTAATCAATGACTGAATAGGAATGAGTCCTCTAATTTATCTCAACATATTAGCAGCCATTTCTTGTATTCCCCAATTCAGCTTTACTTGATACCTTGGATTGCAGCTGCTGAAAGCTGTTGTGTTTAAATATACATTATGGTCTAATTTTGCAAATGTATCTTGTATTGAACAGCGAAGCAGAAATGCCTGAAGTTTCAAAACAAAGTGTTATATCTTCTGAATGACCTAATCTTGGTATTTGCAGACACCCCCTAGCACTAGCAGTGTTTGGTTTCTCAGAAATTTAAACTCAAGGTACGTTACTAAATGAGAGGGCTAATGTTGGTGTACCTTGGAATTTTCAGCCATCCCTAAACATGCATTTTCATGCAATGGAAAGATAACGGGCTTAGAAACTGCCTTTCATGTTCTTCCTGACTCTTGCAATGTCAACTTTTTAGAAGGGCTTTCAAAATAGTTCATGCAATGATATGTATGGCTAAAGGAATTGCTATGCCTAGAAAGAAAACAAAGTAAACTTATTTCAGTTTGACATGAGGCAAGCTGAGGGCATCTGTACTTTCTCCTGCCTTACAAATGCTTTGAGATGAGCGGGATCTTCCAGTCCTTAAAGAGTCTGAAGCAAAGGCTGCCTCCCTGGCAGGCTGCAGTGTGGTATCAAAAGTGTCTGTCTCGGTCTCCTCTGGACCCACCTCCTCATCAGTTATGAACAATTTGGATTCCCTCCATTTAGGGTAGAAATCTTGGCTGCCTCTGGAGCCACTTGACTCACTCCCTGAAAGCTGTATGCTCAGTTCCTCTGTTGACCTGATCAGGTTTTGTACAGACAAAGATTTGCCCAAATCCTTCGGCACCATGGGGTGGACAGACAGCAGAGTCTCTCCTCCCATGTCGAAACTCTTCCTCAGAGCACGGTCCTTGGTCAGATTGGACGGTGCAACCTGAACATTCTCCTTGGAGGCAACAAGGCAGGTGGTGACGTCAGACATGCTCTCCTGGAAGCCGGTGGGGTTTGAATGCAGGAGTTCAGGCCTGGGCAGATGCTTGATGGCTGGGAGAGGAGGTGGGATCTGCAAAGTTGTTGGGGCTGCTGGCTTGGCTGCCACGTTGATTTGGTTTGCAATATTATTGGTGGCCGCCACTGTGGCGCCGTCGCTTTGATTCATTGGCACCTGGGTGGCTTGCGTGTGCATAGTAGGGCTGAGCGCGTAGAAAGTCTGCGTGCTGAACTCATTGGGCGTCAGAATGAACTGCAGGCCCCGGGAAATGTTGGCACTCGTTGACCTCGATAAGCAGCCACTGTTCTGCGCGGAACTGGACAGGTCTTTGCTATCTACAGGGCTTTGATAGTCAGATGTCTGCTCACATTCAAATGGCGGGATCTGGAATGAGGCCAAGGCGAGGGCTGAGGCGGAGCTCTTCCGGAGGACCTGCTGATAGACGTCGAGGAGGCAGTCCAGTTTGGTCTCAATGGACTGCACCTACAAGGACGGGGAAACGGTTGCACGTGAGTCTAAAGGGCAAGTCAGGATGGACCTCAACCTCTCGGATTAAAAACTGAAATCGGAGTGTGTGAACCCCAGGAAATAAATACGGAAGGTCAGGTATAGCGCAGTCCTGACTTGTAGTGAATGCAGTGGTGGGAAAATTTACAGGGAGGGGGATGCTTTTTCCCCCCTACAATCACCTTTCCAACGTAAAAAAAAACAAACCAACCAGGACCTGGCTGCTCCCAAAAGTCTACACAAGAGCAACTTCAGACCCTTTCTGAACTCTGTTCTGGGAAGACATTCTGGACCTCTACTGTAGTCTAGTGAGAAAGTTATCATGAATTTAAGACCTTCAAGGTGATTCTAAATGTAAAAACAAAGGTACAAAACATTAAAAAGATTAATATGGGGGATATTTCTGATTAAATTGAGGGAGCAATTTTATTTCTTGAAAATAGTCTTTGTGGCTGTTAGCAAACCCTCAATATGCCATCATAATTATAAGGAAGCGTTGTCTTATTTTCAAGAGAAATGACTGCACACAAAGATTTAACTTCACTAATCATTATATTATCATTTGTCACTAAGATATATGCAATTGCTTATAGTATACTTTGATGTTTACAATTCTGGCTAAAAGTTAGCCAGTGCAGGGGCTGAGCCCCGGTGGCGTAAGTGGTTGAGTGTGGGACTGCCGCTAGTGGGCTTGGCAGTTCAAATCCAGTGGTGGCTCTCTGGAGCAGCACTGGGTAGTGCCCACGACCAACAGAGGGCAGTGATGACCCCTCCCCCCCCCCCAAAAAAAAAAAAAAGTTAGCCAGTGTAGTTGATTCGTACCTGTTTTTCAACCTTGACTACCCGGCCAAGCATACTGACATCATCAGTGGTCTCATGTTCTGCTGTTATTTTCTCTCGACTCTTCTTGTCAGATGTGATTTGCCCCTTTCCTAAGATTTGGTCGACACTGCCAGAGGAAAAGAAAATCATCTGATCACGGGTTTGGAAGGCAGATTGATTGCCTTAGCTCAGAAGGAAGTGTTTTCAAAGCAGTTAAAAAAAGGTTCTTTGATTTTTATTTTCAAATAATATCATTAATCCCACATCCAAGCAAACTTTTTGTTGAAGGTATCTAAAAATTGGTTGCAGCAGCAAATCCATTGGAAACTGGTAGGAATTCAAGATGGGCTCAGAAGAGGATGTGGAATGAGGGATGTCATTGCTGACGTCAGGGGGATAATATCTGGAAAGAGTAGGAATTCCAGAACACTTTAATGTGCTCATGCAGAACGTGTACATAGACCAGGCAGTTGAGGCAGTTGTTGAACCAACACAAAGAGATCCTTTATGGCTTAAGATCAGGAAGAGGATTCTCACCCCTTTCCTAACTATCCCAAGCAGGGAGAGTCTGCGTTGGGGGATTCCTTGACGGAGAGGGTCCTGCTGGGGTTCCTAGGAGGAACCTGAACCTATTTTGTAAGCTCTTCTGTTCCAATCACATTCCATTTTCATTTCTGTAGTTTGAATATAACTGTGATATGTTGATCTGCTGCCACTCATGTTTCTGTAATAGTCTCCTTTGCCCTCGTATGTCCTATTTAAACTTTGCTTCTCTATAAATCCTTGAATACCATTATGACATGAGCTTGTGCTCATGATCCCCTCATCTGGATGATCTTTGTCTTGTCCTCGTTCCTCTTTAGGTTTAACGAATGGCGTTCTTAAATTGTATTTGAGATTTTGGGTCTTTTTATACTCTAAAACAGCCTAAAACAAAAATACTCACCCTTGGACCAACAGACAACATCAGGAAAAACAGAGAAAAGATCGAATCTTCCAATGATTTCATTTTAGTTAGATCCACAATGAATGCTCATAGGTGCAGCAGTCAAGGAATTAAATGACATGTAACAGTAGGCAATTCTGCTGAACAAGATGTTAAATAATAAAGATGTCACTTTGAAGACTAGAAGGTGTCTGATTATAGGCATGGTATTTCCAGCTACTTAATATGCCTGTGAAAGCTGGACAATCAGTAAGACCAAAGAAAATATGGAGCTCCCAAGAGGAAATTTTTATGAGAGCAGAAGGTCTCCCTTTTTCTTGGAGTGGCAGGTGAGTTGGAGCCCCACTGATCACCCCCCCTGGGTATGGCAGGTCAGAGAAGGGTGGCAAAGACTGATGTTACGGCAAGGATCGTTGGTAACATGCAATAAGGGGGAGAAATTAGGCTCTCTTCTGAAGTATGGTTTGGACAAAAGCAAATGGGTGGCAGCAGCAGTAATGCAAATATATATTAGTGGTTAGATTATGAGCACTAGGTTTGCAGAAGGCTATGGTTTACAGTGGGAGCCATAAATCCATTTTGGGTGAATTCCATTGAGCTATTTATGATCATTGATGATAAATGTGAAAAGCTTGGCCCTTAGGCAGAGCATCTTTGCAAGTGGGTTATACAACTTTCCTAGCTAGTC
This sequence comes from Nesogale talazaci, assembly GCA_004026705.1. Classification (NCBI taxonomy): domain Eukaryota; kingdom Metazoa; phylum Chordata; class Mammalia; order Afrosoricida; family Tenrecidae; genus Nesogale; species Nesogale talazaci. The sequence goes on along the minus strand of PVJH01011928.1, from coordinate 40,136 downwards.
CAGGGAGGGGTAGTCTCATCCTCAGAGACATGCTACATAACTTTTTGGATAGAATTTGGGGTTACCAGGGTCACATAGTTATGACCCTGACTGCCTTGGTTGGAGATGGTTCTGAATGAATCTTGCAACCTTTTCTAATCTGCAATAGTGTACATGTCACATGTCACAACCACGATCCCATTTTCCACTTCTCTAGTTCCACCTATAACTGTGTAATTATCTGCTGTCAGTCATGATTTCATGACATTTTTCTTTGTCTTCCATATGTTATTTAAATGATCTCCTTCCTAAGAATACTTGAATGTCATTATGACCTGATGTTAAGAGCATTCTTCATCAGGATGACTTGTCTTTGTCCTGATTAAGATTTAATAAATGTATCTCTGTAGATTATATCTAAACGGGGGTCTCTTTTCTCATTTTGAACAAATGTCCTCAGTGGCAATCATTGATATATATTGAGTACTAGACTTACTAGGTATACAAGTGCTGTGCATGAACTCATTTAAATATCATGATGAGTCTATGAAATGAACATTAATATTGTCCTCAGTTTTATACCCAAGGAAATGGAGACTCTGTGTCCAGTTGGAGGCTTTTATTTTTATATCCTTAAATAGAATCTCTGTGAAAGGCTAAGTCCAATTGTCTACTAAAAATGGATTAAAAATAGAATGGAATTAGAAGAGGAATATGGAATTCAGAACTGTTGAATACTAAAAGGAGTTCTTCTTTTACTGCTTACCGGGTTTGAAGGCTTTTAATTCGACATAACATGTCCAGATGACCAGCCGAATACTGTTCAATGACATCTTTTACATCATAGGGACGCAATGTTTCCTTAAACTTCCGTTTTGCAACATGGAATTTCATAATTCTGTAAGAACAATATATTAGCTTATTAATATTCCTGATTGTTCTAAAAGGAGTAACAGTAAAAGATTAAAAATTCTGAAGGTGCACCCCCCCCCAAAAAAAAGAAAGAACCTCTTCCTACTCCCACCACCTGAGGGCAGTGATGCCCTCCCCCCAAAAAAAAAGAAATTCTGAAGGAAGACATCATATGCAGAACTGTTTTATGCTATTAGAAATATAACAATACAGAAAACTAAAATTATGGTACACAATTTAAGACTGCTCCATGTATGACCCACTTTGAACGTAGAAAATCACATGAAAAAAAGACTATGATAACTGTTTCAATTTAAAAAATCCTACTGAAACCCTGAATTAAGTCAAAGTGAAAATGCAATTCTACCTTTTACATGTCCAAGACAATAATCCCTATTGGTAACCGAAATAATTCCCAAACAAAGCCATCTGCTGCTGTTGAGATTGCAACACAATTCTTTAAAAATTTAAAGGTTATTAAGACCTTGTTATCATGCAGAACGCATTGGAAAGTGGATGAATGCAGATGCGGTTAGGTTAAAATTTAACACCTTATCATTTGATCTCCCTCTTGATTAAGTACATACTAGTCAAGTCTACAAAATGGTTGGGGTCATGACTATTTTAATACATGGCAGTTGAAAAGTCTGTTTGTGGATTAGACAATAGCACCAGATTGTCCAATACCAGGCAGTGAAAAGTAAAATTATTAGTAATTTCCAAGCAATGTGGAATACTGAGGAAATGGCAGGGGGATACATCTGACCCGTGGGCTGGTGAGTAAGAATCAGAAGAGTCCAACTTCACATTGGCCCAAGGATGATTTCTGTGATTTCCTTATCCAACTGCAATCACACCCCTCCCTCTCACTGAACTCTCATTCTCTACCGAGTTAGTTCAACAATCTGGTGCAATGGTCACAAGTCAACAGGTTACAGAATGGTAGCTATTTGTCCACAGTGCCTCTTTCTCAGTCTGCCAACAGCCATGGCCTGTGGTCCTCAGTATCTCCATCACCCAGTCTCATGGCTTCTGCCCTGCTCTACAAAGTACCACAAAGCTCCTTTATGGCTGGTAAAAGTCCAAAGGACACCACTTTGCTGTTTTTCTTTTAAAAATCGTTTTATTGGGGGTTCACACAGCTCTAATCACAATCATCGTGATACATCCATCCATTGTGTCAAGCACATGTGTATAGTTGTTGCCATTTTCTTTCTACTTGAACCCTTGGTATCAGCTCCTCACTTCCCCCTTACCTTCCCCCTAACCCCTCACAAACATTTGAAAATTTATAAATTATTATTTTTTCATGTCTTACACTGATGTCTCCCTTTACCCATGTTTCTGTGTCCACTTCTAGGGAGGGGGTAATATGTAGATCATTGTTACCAGTTTCCCATTTCTCCCCTACTTTCCCCTTCCCCTCCTGGTATCACTACTCTCATTATTGGTTCTGAGGGGTTTATCTGTTCTGGATTCCCTGTGTTTCCAGCTCTTATCTGTATCAGTGTACATCCTCTGGTCTAGCTGGATTTGTAAGGTAGAATTGGGATCATGATAGTGAGCAGGGGAGTGAGTGAGAGGAAGCATTAAAGAACTCGAGGAAAGTTGTATATTTCATGGGTGCTTTCATCGCTTCTATACTGCACTCTGACTGGTTCATCTCTCCCTTGTGATCCTTCTGTAAGGGGGTGTCCAAATGTTTACAGATGCGCTTTGGGTCTTCACTCCAGGCCCCCCCCCCCCTATTCACAATATGATATTTTTGTACTTTGGTGCCTGATACCTGAACACATCGACACCCCAAGGTCACACAGGCTGATGTGCTTCTTCCATGTGAGCTTTGTTGCCTCTCAACTAAATGGCTGCTTATTTATCCTCAAGCCCTTAAGACCCTCAGATGCTATACCTTTGATAGCGGGGCACCATCAGTTTTATTCACCACATTTGCTCTGCACCCATTTTGTCTTCAGCGATCGTCTTGGGAAGGTGAGCATCATGGGATGCCAGTTTAATAGAACAAAGTGTTCTTACATTGAGGGAGGATATCGCTTTTCAAGCAAGCCTCCAGCCCAAAGGCGCTCTGCTTTTTATTGTTCCATGAGCAGGAAAGCCCATCACTGTGTTTCCTAATCTGAACATGGCTCTTCTGCTCTGTCTCATGGCTTCAGTGCTCTAGCCTCTGCTACCGCCACAACTGTAGCCAGGATCTTGCATTTGCTGTGCTGGTGATGATTTCTTTTTGATGGTCTAGGCTCTCTTCCTCCCTGCTTCTAAAATGGCTCATTTATCTATATGGTAGAATGGCATATCGATAAAATCCTTCTCTTCATGTTTCACACCTCCCATTTGCATAGTCCTTCCCAATCATTTGGTGGGAGTACCAAATAATGTAGAAAGAAGAGCCAAACCATGTAATCGCACTTCACTGCAGGCCTGGTGCTGATGGCATCCCTCGTCCAGCTGATTTTTCTGAGTTTTGTCTTATACTAGGGGAGAACAGATCCCAAATCAGATATCTTTTATAGACTCCTCTCTAGTAAGTCTTAAACAGGAGAAGGACCAGACAAAGATAAAAACAAATCATCTAGAGGGAGAAACCATCAGAAGGAGGCCATAACAATGTCCAAAGGCTTTATAGCCAGCTACTTAGGTAGAAGGTGGGAAACAAAAGAAATTGCCATAAAATCATGACAAGTGGTAGGTAGATCAATTTCTCACAGTCACAAGTGGAATGACAATTAGACTAGGCATGCTATTACACATTAGTATAGCTCACAGGATTGGTCTGAGGTCTCCAACCATCCTGTTCAGGGCATGACTCATAACCAAGGGGACCTAGTGCCCCAATTTCCAGAAAGGGCTTACCAGGCAAAGCCTGGGCTGTAATTGTCCCTCCTTGGGCTGGCTAGAGGAGTCTCAGCAAACACATTTTGCTGAGGGCAAGACTTCCTACATTGTCAGTTTGGGAGCTGAATCTATGTTTAGACTCACAGTGGATTGAGGACTCTCTCTGTAAATTGTAGCCTTCTGCAAACGTGATGCTCAGAATTGAAGCTCGAATACAGCCTTCGTCCTATTGGAGGCTTAAAGAAATGTGGGTCTCTATAAAATATACTTGATTTTGAAGTCTTTTCTCTCATACAGACAAGACTCTTCTTGTGAAAATCTGACTCATAAGTATTAGCTAAGATATCTATCTATCATCTATCTATAATATGCAGTAGTCAACTGGAGCCTGTGAATGCTGACTTCCAAGAGTCTTTTAAGACACATGTAGGAATTTTGTTGATTGTTAAGCATAGCCATTATTAAAAACTAAGTGATATAAATTTACAGTTAAAGAAATTATATTTATTTATTTATTTTTGCATCACTGCCCTGTGGTGGTCGAGGGAGCTACCCAGCCTTACTCCTAGAGACCAGCTGCTGGATTTGAACTGCCAAGCCTGTGGGCCGCAGTCCCATACTCAACCCCTTACGCCACTGGGGCTGAGTCTCAAAATTATATTTAATAACAAAGGCAATACACACTCAAAGCACATGTCTCTGCATTTGTTTCACTACATGCCAGTTTTTATGCTCTTGAGCTAAAGCTCATGCTTCATGCAGCTGAATGATGGTGAAATCTTAAGGACGGCTAGCGTACTTCTTTTCATTTTGTTTTACGGTTTTTAAAAAGTTTTATTGGCACTTCATCACCATATCATATACTAGTCCAATCATACCAAGAAGAGTGACAAAATCTTCACCACAATCAATTTTAGACATTGTTCTTCATGTAAACAATTTTTTTTCCATTCTGGCAAAATACACACAACAAATCATTCTCCAGTTCAGCAACTTCTACATGTACAGTTCAGTGCCATTGATTATTTTCCTTGTGTTGTAGAAGCGTTATTGATATCCCTCTCCAAATTGTTCCACCACCGTTAAAATGTACTCAATGCCTCCTACACAAAAGCTCTTCCACCTTCACCCAAGGTAGCCATAAGTCATGTTTCTTTTCCTTTGTTCACATTAACAGCTTGATAGAAATTCTTATCCTTTGGAAAACAGAAAGATACAGACACACAGGGCTTTTCTCTCCAGAGAGATGGGTAGTAAGTATGTACCCTATAAGGACAGACAGATTGAAAAAAGACTTACTCTTCTTGTTGAAAAATAAAGGAAGAGCCGCTTTTCCCAAGTCTTCCAAAATTTACGTCAGCTAACTTGAAATTGTAGAACATTTCTCACTCTCTCTTAAAAGTATGCAAAACTAAGGTGTTAACTCAAGGATCTGGAAGCAACCACTTTTTTGCAAGTATAACTCCAGGCAGGCCGCCCCCAACCAAGAGTATCCTGGAAGGAGATTAACTTCAAGTGCTCCAGGTCCCCAATTGCAAATCTACTTTCAACTAGAGATACTAGACAATATGCAGGTTTATCTTAAATAGAAACGTAGGGCTGAGCCCCGGTGGCGTAGTGGTTGAGCGCAGGACTGCGGCCCACTGGCTTGGTGTTTCAAATCCAGCGGCAGCTCTCCAGGAGCAAGGCTGGGTAGCTCCCATGACCACCACAGGGCAGTGATTACCCCCCCCCCCCAAAATAAGTGTAATGATTGAATTCACTCAGCTATGTAAGTCAACTGCCATTCTCACCCTGACCCCATAGGGTTTCCGAGGCTGTCCATCTTTATGGGAGGATATAGTGTCATCTTTCTTTGCGGAGCGGCTGGTGGGCTTCATTTGCTAACTTTGCTTAAGGGACAGTGTCACCAGGACTCCTTGCTCTCAGCTCTAGAAAGAATAAGATTTATTTCTGAAATTTTATTCTTTTTGATGCATCAATTTCTGATTTAAATCTTGTTCAGTAATTTTTTTTAGAGTATCAAAGGGTCTCAAAATCTCAAATATAATTTTAGGAGAATGTTTATTACAGCATAAACAGGAAAAGATAAGACAAAGACTTGTCATCCACATGGGGAAACACATTATAGCATGTGGTAGCAATGGCAACCAAGGGTTTACAGAGATTTGGAAACTTAAAGGCAAAATGAAAGGGCAAGTGCAAGAGATGTGATTCATGACCATAAACTCTAGTACCCCAATTAACAACAGAGGTACACCCAGAATAATACCCAAAGAAAATGCTGCTTACATGACTGGTCCAGGGACTTTTGACTAAAGCCTTAAGATCAAGACTGATGGGGCATGACTTATGACTGTGAGATCTCCTGGGCTGTCTCCCAAACAGTGGTCCCTTTCAAGGACACACCTAGGCAGCCCACAAAAAAGACTGTGCCTCCCCGGGCTAGCTCAAGAAGAATCAAGGCACTCTGCTTGAGGGCAGGGTCAGTTACATTCTTGGTTAATGATCAAAAAGATCTCAATGGAGGCTCAACCTATGTGGAACCCTTCAAGTGGATTTTAGACGGTCACTACCATTTATATCTTTTTGCAAACTAGGATGCTCTGAATTCAAGCTTTAGTACAGGGCAAAGTCATTTACTTGGCCTGCTAATGGTCAGAAGGAATTCAATATAGCGAGACTCAAGACTGAGAACTGTTTTGTTCTGGTGTGTATAAGGTGACTATAGGCTGGAATCAACTTGCTGTCACCTAACAAAAGCAACAAAATGTGGACTTTGGGCTTCCATTATAAACTACAGCCTTTAGTACACTCGGTGCTCAGAAATCAAACCTCTAATACTACAACTATAAATTGCTCCCCCTATATTTTTGGAGATGTTTTCTGACCCTTAATATTTCCTCAACAAACTGTACCCTGTCAAGTGTATGACAACGTTCTACTTATTAGGGATGAATCTTTCTGAGGTGAAGATTGAAATAGATTTTCTTACCTGACTTGTGATGTGGGCTGAAAAATGAAAACATAAAGATGCCTGAGGTGAGATCTCAACATCCTAGCTCAGGTAACATTTTTTACAAATAGGAGCCCTGTGTATCACATATCTGCCAAAAACCACAAGGTCAGCAGTTTGAGTAGTCTCAGAGCTCAAACTCTGAGGATCACGTTTGCAGAAGCCTATGGATGCCAATGAAAGTGCCAAATCCATTCCCAGAGTTCCTACATGGCTTAAACCACCACTGAACCAGGAGGAAGGTAGTCTTGCCCTTAGGCGGAGTATATGAGACAGTGGAATCCCTCCACTCCTTCTGTGGACAACCCAGGGAGGGGCAGTCTCCCTGCAGGGCTTGCCAGGGTATGTTGATAGATGGTCTTGGGGGCTGCATAGCCCTGACTGATTTGGTCTGAAGACCCTGGACCAGTCTCATAAGTTTTGCTTCCTAACAAAATGTACTGTCCCTTTCAATCATGGTCATGGTCCTGTTCCGTTTCTGTAGTTCCATATGCTACCCATCATGAATTGGATTGGGTCTTGTGCTAACGGTCTCCCTCATCCAGATGAAGTGCCTTTGTCCCATTTAAGACTTGATAAATGTTCTTTAATGATATTTGAGTTTGGGATCACTTTTGTACCCTAAAACAAGACCCACCAAGTGAGACTTTCTGCTCCTGTAACGATGTCAGCCTCTGAAACCCAAAGAGGGCAGTTCCACTCTGCCATGTAGGGTGGCTGGGGGTCAGAAGTCACTTCACAATAATGAGTTTGGAGCTAGTTTGATTTCACAGATAGGAAGGGAATGTTTTAAACGTCCATTTGAAAAGACTCAGAGACAAAGGATGATGAGTAGTCAGTCATATGCCTTTGGGAAGGCAGACCAAGTGTGTGTCCTTGCTGTTAGGCACAGTCTTTCCTTTTGAGGAGGTGCATGGTTCGTGCCGACCATGTACCTTCTAGCTCTAGTTGAGCGCTGAGTCATTCTACCACCAGGGTGGGAAGGGTGTCAACATGTGTTTGATGCTGTTCTTCAGGTGTTAATAGCTGTCAAATCTGTGCTTCCTTTGACATCAACATTATTACAGTATTGCCATGGTTAAAGCTTTTGTGAGACAAAGAGAACCATCTTATTCCCTTCCTCAAATCCTTTATGGAAGGAGTCTTAGTGGTGTCCTGGTTTGGAGTTTGACTGCTCAATGACTGGAATGGGGATCCTTTGAACCTTTGAACAGTGGCTCCATGAGGGGGTGGTGGTGGAGGACCTGGCACCTGCTCCCATAAAGATAAGACCCCAAAGAGCCTGTTTCTGATGCACAGCAAATCTATAGGACAGAGGAGAACTCCTTTAGGGTGGCATGTGGGTTTGACTTTGAGGATAGCAGTCTACTGCACTGCTGTAGAGATTAGAGAAAACTCCATTATCTTTTCATTTTTCAATGTTTCTATGAACTTTTAAATGTCCCTTCTGATGTTTCCCTGCCATTATCCTGAGCTTGGGAGAAATGGGACTTTCTTGTAAAGGTTACAGACTTGGAAACTCACAGGGTCAATTTTACCCTGTCCTGTAGGACTGCTGTGAGTGGCCATCAACTCCAGGGCAGTGACAATGGTTATTTTTAATACTGAGCTTTGGGACACAAAGTTATTTTTGAGAATAGAACAGAGAGTAGACCATTTTCTAGGCATTTTGGAAGGAAACTCAGTCCAGGGTTCAATAATTCCAGACATCGGGGAAGATATGAGGGGGATATTTTCAAGTCTTTCAATTCTTTTCCTTCTTCTTTAATGCAACACATTGCATTTCAGATCTCAAGACATATCTAAGGTGGAGGGGAAGAATAGGCACTGGGGAGGGTCCTGGGTTGGTAGGCACAAGAATGAATGTTGATTTCATGGGTTGGTTCTTGCAGAAGCTAACCTCAGTTCTCCAGATGTAGCTGTGTATAGATTCAGGGTGTCCTCGGTTCTGCTTGGAGAACCTTTCTTGATTAGGGACTGATAAGAAATGTATTATGTGTTGACGTCTTCTAGTCTCTGCCTAAATCACTCAACCCCCACAAGAAAGCAGCCAGAGATAAGCTGTTAACAAATGAGTGCGTAGATATCTTTCAAGGAGTTTACAAAACACGAAACAGACAAACAACCCCCCCCCCCCCCCGCCCCCCACATCCCCACTTTCTCATCCCCCTCCCCTCCTGCAAGCATTTGGTGGATTTGAGCCCTGACTGAAGCCTTGGGTAGTACAGCTGGTTAAGTGCTTGACTGCTAATTGAAAGGCTGGAGGTGCTTAGAAAGAAAGACATGGGGATTTATTTGTGAGAAATCAGTCACCGAACATCCTAAGACACACAGAAGGCCACCATCGAGTCAGAATGGACAACTGGTTTGGCTTGGGCTTTGTAGTTTGCTGGCCACTGCGCAAGGTAAGAAAAAGAATGAAATGTCCTGAGACCAGGAAAAAAAACTCTTGAATTAGTGCAGGAGAGAAAGGCAAAAGTCTTTGGTGGCCTCCTTTTATATGCTTGAAAAATAGCTTATTGTCTATATACTGCCTGGTAGAAAGGAATGTGCGAGGAAGCCATCCTAGAGACAAATTAAACCCAAACAACCCCAATCGGTTGCCATTGTTTCTGAATCACAGCGACCCCGTGTGTTCTACTGAAGCACTGGTATCCACGGGGAGTTTTCAAGGCTGTGATGCTTTGGAAGCTGATGACTAGCTTTTTCTTTAGAGGTACCTCTTGGTGGTTTCAAATCACTAACCCTGTAGTTCAAGTAGAACAGTTAACGTTTGTGGCACCCAGGGTTTTTAAAGCAATTAGAATCTTTAAAATGATCAAGATGATAACTATAGTAGGCAGCGCTTTGTAAGATACACTCATGAGAATTGCACCATTATGTCCCCATTTTGTACGTGACAATGTGAAGCACAAAAGGGTTAGGTAACTTGGGAGTGGCATGCATTAGAGCTACAGGTCTAGGTGTTCAATTTGTGGAAGGCTGCAATTTACAGTGGGGGCTCCAACTCCATTCTGAGTTGATGTCAATTCATCCTTAATGAAGTTCTTTCTGATATTTCACCAGGTTTGTGACATGCTTTGCTGACTGGCAGAGTGGGTTTGAAAGTAAGCTGCCACATCCTGAGCCAGCCCACAGAGGGGCAGTCTTGCCCTCAGGGAGATCTGCCTGAGCTTGCTCTTAATGGAAATTGGAGTACCAGGGCCACAAGGTAAAGAATCATACCCCATGACCATCATGTGTTAGAGAGCCCCAGAATCAATCTTTCTGGTCTTTCCATCTGCAGTTGTGTATGTATAAAAATCACGGTCCCCTTCCTCTCCCTGAATGGAGAGCATCTGCCCACCGTGATGATTGTGTGATAATCTCCTTCGTTGTCCATGGACTATCACTAACCCCGTGGTCGTGTATCTTTTGGACATCAGCATAGTTACTGTCTCAGAAACGGCGGTTGCTAGAGTTAGCACTGACTTGATGGCAGTGAATGGCAGTGAGTTCTTAGAGTTATCCTTATTTTGTTTAAGATTTAATAAAGGAATTTCAATATAATATACGAGGGACTCTCAAAAAATTCATGCAAAAATGGAGCTAAAAAAGAAAACGACTATTTCTCAGCATAAGCTCCATCAAGCGCAACACATTTTGGTAAGTAATGATACCAACAATTTAGCCCATCCTTAGAGAACAGAGTGTCCTGGAATTTAATCATGTCAATGCAGCCTGTTTTATATTATTGGCTGAAGAGAAGTGGGTGCTCTTTACATTTTTTTAAAGACAAGGGGACAAAAGAAGATCCGAAAAAGTCTAATCAGATTTATATGGTAGATGCCTAATGATTTTGGTATTCAAGCTTAAATTCTATGTACTTGGATTTCAGAAGGGTACAGTTTGCATGAATCTCCAATTCCACTTTAAAAAACAGAAAGTTTTATTGTCACATAGTACACATCTCATAAAATTCAATCATTCAATCATATCAAGAAGAGTTGTACAATCATCACGACAATCAATTTTAGAATATTTTCATCTTTCTGGTACTCCTTGTTATCAGCTCCCCATTTTCCCCAACCTCCCATGCCATGTCCCCAAGAAACCACTAATCCAGTTATTGCCTCTACAGATGAACCTATCCTGGATTTCAATGCATAGAAAAACATACAAAACAAAACCCACCTGGACAAAAACTAACAATAATTAAGTGAAACAAAGAAAAACTGCAAAAGAAAGAGAAAACAGAAAATTAAAAACTAGAAAAATTTAAAATGGGTCAAAGGGAAATCAAATATGAGATATTAAAATTTTAACCTAAATACATCAGCGACAATCTACTTTCCAATGCACGCTGCATTATAGCTTTTTGAATAAATTCAACCTGCACTAAGTTCATTCTGACCAGAAAGCAGCCCTGCAAAAAGCTTTGTCCTGGGGCAGAGTGCGTTTGTGGGGCACTCTGGCTTTAAGGGGACTTGACTAGATGTGTCCCTAATGGAAATTGAGGTTCTAAGGCTTCATGATCCTAACCAGATACCTGCTAAGGTGGTTATAGGGACCCAGAACCAATTCTTGAAGCTTTTCTAAGAAGCCATAGTATACTTATCTCAACCAAAGTCCTGTTTCTGCTTCCATTGTGATGAACTGATCTGCCACCAACCATGATTTTGTGCCCATTCCCTTTGTGGTTTCTTTTTGTTTTTAAATATAATTAGTCAGATGACTGTGAATCCTTTGGACAGTGACGGCCACATGCTGATGGTCTCCCTCATGGAGGTGATTTCTCTTTGTCCTGTTTACAACGTAAGGGACTGCTGTAAAATACATGTTGGATGTAAGATCTGTGGCCAACCCATTTCCCATCAAAACCTATGCGAAACTGCCCTAATTTGATAAGAATAAGGAATAGGAGCATTGTAATTGTGGAGAAAGAGTCTGGTGAAAATTTCCTGGGCATTTTCCTGCTAAAGCACTGATTATGTTTCTTTAAAAACACTCTCATAATAATATTCTTTGATCCTCTAGGAATTCAGCATGTGAAATGCCTGGAGCATGTCAGAAAACTGTAGCCATTCATCTAGCTATTGCCTCTATAAGTTTATCTATCCTACAGATTTACTTTTGATTTTGACTCATGTGCTTCTGCTTGGACTGGGCCACTTCTACCCATTGTTTGGATTGTGCTTCAGTGCAGGATTGTACTTGAAAAAATTTTTTCTTTTGCTAACAATTCTTCCAAGACAGGAAACCACTAATTTAAAATTTCCATTGAGAGCTCTGTTTTTGTCTGGTTGACCTGGGCACAACCCATTCATCAGAAAGTTCCCTCAACTTTAATTTTTCAGTCAGAATTGTGTAAGCTGAAGCCATGGAAATATCTATGGGTTTGACTCTCATTGATCACCTTAAATTAGGGGGTGAAGATTAACTGTATCTTGTACAATGATGTGGATCACCTGTTGCTGCTGGCTTCACTTTCAATAGCATCTAATTTTCTTCTTATTTGAGTAATCCACAAGCAAGCAGGTGATCTTACACTGTCCCTATCAACTTTTCTTAAAGAACCAATAATTTCACCATCCTTGTACCCAAAGTACCATACATTTGATATTTTTCTTGCTTCAATTTTTAGCAGAACTCATTTTGCTCTGAGACCCCTTCCAACCCACTGTCATAAAATCAGTTCCCAACTCACACAGATCCTATATAGGGTTTCTGAAGCTGTAAATTTTTTTGTGTGTGGCATCACTGCCCTGGTGGGAGTAGGAAGCCCAGCCTTCCTCCTGGAGAGCGGCTGCTAGATTTGAACTGTTAACCCTGTGGACCGTGGTCCCACTAGGCCACCAGGGCTCAGTCAGAAGCTGAAAATTTTATGGGAACAATTAGCCTCAACTTTCTCCTGCAGCGTGGCTGGTGGGTTTGAAGCTCTGACTTTATGGTTAGTAGTTCATTGCTGACTTGACAGTGATACTCAGGTTCCTTGTTGCTTTGATGGGGGCTCTTTTTAAAATTTTTTTTTTATTTTTTAGGCATCACTGCCCTCTGGTGGTCATGGGAGCTACCCAGCCTTGTTGTTGCTGGATTTGAACCGCCAAGCCCGTAGGCCACAGTCCCGCACTCAACCACTTTCACCACCCTCAGCCCGATGGGGGCTCTTTTAAAATAGATGTCTTACCTTCTTAGTGCCCCAAGTAGATCGTGTTCAAATGTGTTAACAAATTAACCTGCATTTATTTAGGAACGAAACAAAATTGAAATCCATGCACAGTTTTTTTTTTTCATTTCCATGAACTTTTGGGGGACCTCTCATATTTAAATCTGCCATCTTTTTTCCTCGTAGAACGAGTTACAGCTAGTAAGTATGGGCTTGCCATGTGAACCAGCCTGGCTCCATTGCTGGCCCCTTAATCACGGTGCTCTATTAGTGTGCTAGTAAGATACAACACTGGCTCTTCTCAAGGCTCTTTCTCTTCCGTGTGCCAGCCAGCACACAGAAGTTGCTCAGCAAAACGCATTGAATTGAACAACCTGTTCTGGGTACTGGTGGAAGACGGACAAAAGTGTTACCCTCTCTCATTGGCTTCTTCTCAGGAAGGTACATGCACCAAAACAAGAATGAAAGCCCCTAGAGAGTCAGTGTCTTCCGATGCTGTGGGTCTTGAGTGGAGAGAGGAACACCCGCTGCACAAAACTGACAGGACCCAGCAGAACCACTAGAGGGTGGAAAAGTTTCATCACAAACACAGACTGGCACTGTTGGGGCAATCGGCAGTTTTCTGAGGCTGAAGAAGTAACTAAAACAAAATTAAACTCAAGTAGAATCTGTCTATACACACACACACACACACACACACACACACACACACATGTGCACTTCTATGGAGATGTCGGTGTGCTGGCTGTGCTGCCACGAGTTACGGAATTTTGCACAAGTCCTGTTTCAGCCCTCTACACGAGGGGAAAAAACAGTGCGCGTGCATCTGCAGAGCTCGGGAATATTAGAAAACAGAAGCAGCAGTGAGCTAGCTGCCAACAAACAGATGGACCAACAAACAGCCCGGCCAGCTGCCAACCCATGCGCAGGGTGGAGAGCGCTCAGCAGACCGTGTACTGAAGAGGCCGTTTGATAGACTGCAAGGGCAGCAGCAGTACTTCTCAGCGTGACTGCCCGCTGGAATGACCCATAGAGCCCTAAGAAACGCTGGTGGCTGGGTCCCACCTCCAGAAATTTGGATTCCATTGGCCGAGGCTCTGGCCTCACGATTTCCTAAGACTCTTGGGGCAGCCCAGATTGAGAACCAGTCAGCCAGTGGTGGGTTTGGAAGCAGTGCCAGGCCCCTGGTGGGGAAGCCAAGGTACACTTTTTGTGTCCCCCAACCCCCATCCCCGTAACACTCTAAATCCTAAAATCCGTGCCTTGGTGTTCCTGGTGCAAGGATTCTCCTTCAACCCCAAATGTTTCTACCTTCCCTTCCCTGAGTAAAATTTGAAGTTTTGTGCAAGAAGTAGTTAAGAAACGTCAGTATATTCTTTGAAGAACCACCTCGGTAGGGTGCGTGTGTGGCTGGTTAATGGACTGCTTCATTCTTTAAACAAATACCCACTGGGCTGGGCCTGACCTCAGGCTCTGAGGGCCCTGGACTGTGGGAGGGAGCTGTGTGAGTCGCTGCGTCGATTACATGATGAAAGGCGCCAGGCGGAGTCATGGCCAAGGCCGGTGGCTAGCTGAGAGGTCTGCGCCTGGAATCCACCAGCAGCTCCGTGGGACAACAGACTGGTCCTGTACGCCCGTCAGGACGGCAGCGCTGGACATGCCTGGAGGCACATGGGTTCTCTGCGCCCGGTAGGGTTGCTGTGAGTTTGACCCGACTGGCGAGTGCGCCTCACAGCACCACCACCAGGAACTGACCACGCTGACCGGATGTCCACAGTCGTGGTGAGTGACAGCAGTGACTGGGAGCCTGAGCTCCGACCGGACGGGGTCAGAGCTTCTAGATGAGCTCAGTGGGCCTACTTCCCCACAATGATGCCAAAGACGAAGAGTGGTTCTGAGGAGTGGTTCTGGAGAACTCCTTCCTTACTTCATGGACTCACTCATGGAGGCACAGCGCTTCCTCTGGGCCAACCAGATTCTGGAGGTGCCGAGGTTAAGGGCTCATCTGCTAACCAAAGGTTGGTGGCTTGGATTCACCGGGGGATGCCTGGGAGGACAATGTTCGGTCTGCTTCCGGAAAGATCGGCAGCCTTGGAAACCCCACAGGGCGAACTTGCTGAGTCAGAGCACTGTGCCTTTTGAGCACGTTCCAGGTTCTGTGTTGGATGGCAGGAATAGATACAGCAAAGAAATAAACCTTGTTGCAGGAGGACTCCCAGTCTAGTAAGGTGAGCCGCTAAGGGGACCGACAGAACCAGTTAAAGAGTAAGACCCCGTTTCACACTGGTACAGATAAGAGCTCACCACACACATAGAATCCAGGTCAGATCAACCCCTCAGAGACAAAAATGGGAGTAGCAATACCAGGAGGGTAAGAAGAAGGTGGGAAGAGACGGGGAGGAGGGGGAACTGATTACAATGATGGGCACAGAACTACCACCACCACCTCTCTAGGGGGATGAACAACAGAAACTGCCTCCACTCCTTAATACAGACAGGAGAGTTAGTGCTGCTTGTGTATAATCTGCCCACCCACGGCCATCGAGTCGAGCCGATTCCGACACCCAGCGCCTAGTTTCTGAGGCCGTGAATCTTTATGGGAGCCGCTATCCCCATCTCTCTCCATGCAGCAGTTGGTAGGTTTTACAACCACTGACCTTGTGATCAGCACTCCCACAGCTGCCCCACCAGGGAGCTCTGCATAACCTGCCTGGGCAAGCAAATGCTCCCTTTAGCTGAATTGGGGTCTAGGCAAGTTCTAGGAACCCTGGTAATGCAGGGGGCTATGCCCTGAGCTGCTAACCGCCAGGCCAGTGGCCCGCGCCCACCAGGTGTGCCCCAGGAGAAAGGCGAGAGGCTGTCTGTCTTCTCCTGTAGGGATTTAAAGTCTCGGAAACGCCCGGTGGGTCATCAGGAATTGGAATGGAATGGATGGCAAGGGGACAAGATTGGGGGCCAGGATTTCTCCACCCCTCGGGAGGAGGGTTATTTTTCTAATGGCTGTTATTACTGTCCTTTACAGAATCGGGGGGGGGGGCTTCTGCTCCCCCAAGGACACCTGCTGCCATTGTGCAAACCCTGGCCCGTGTGACCTTATGTGTGTCAAAGTAGAAGCGTACTCTACAGTCTATTCAGGGGCTGATGTTTTGGGCAGTTGACCCCCAGGCCTTTCTTTTGAAGGGAGGACTGGAGTCGCTCCTCTCCCAGTGTCTCATGGTGTGCGCCAGTCTGGGATGCCTTTGCAGGGATAAAAGTAGAAAAAGCAAGGAAAGAACTTAGGGGCCTGGGTAATCCAGTAGGTGGTTCACATTGGCAATTTTAAACGTTGTTCTCCTAGGAGGAAAAAGGAACCCTTCGTGAGATGGTGGAGGAGGCACTGGGTTGCTAACCACGCTGTCATTCCACAGAGAGGGAGGTTGCCGTGTCGGCAAAGATGATAGCCTCAGAAACCTGTGCAGCAGTTCTTCTCTGCTTTAACAGCACATTATAGTCCGATACGATGCTGCATAAATTTGAACTCTGAAATGAATAAATAAATAAATAAAGTGCCCACAAATGCCAAATGCTGATTTTGCTGGAATATTTTCAGTCATGGAGACTGAATTAATTGGAGACTCAGCTTAAATGATCGCCAAATGAAAGGTGAAAAAAAATCAGATGCCATGAAGTCACTGTGTCTTCAAAGAAATCCTGGCTGAATTCAGCTTCAGATCAGAATGTGGTCACAAGTAATTGCCTTCCAGAGATAAACAAACAGAAAAAGAACATTTCAGGGAATTTAGTAGCAGATTAAAAAATGTGCTAAAGGGTTCATGAAATGTTCTAGCAGCGAACTTTAACTTGTCACAGACTCTGGCTGTCAGGAACCAAGACCGGCATCCTCATGATTTGCAAACAGAGACTCCTCACCTTGCTAACACAGCAGAGAAGCCATCCGCAAAAGGAAGAGTTGGCCATGATTAAACAACTAATGAAACCCACCATGGCACACATGTGCTTCTTCTCTATTCATGGAGCCATCTTGTCTGAAGTGCAAAGTGAGATTTACGGGACACAGTGGGGATTGCATTGGAGAGAATGGTTCAGAGAATGGTGCCGGGAGAACGTTTTCAGAAAAGGAAACCCATGAGGCCGAGAGACCAGGACACCCACATCCTCCAGCCCAGGTGCCAGGGCCTAGTGTGCACACCCATCTCAAGAACTCAGAAAGATTGTCTCTGACTCTGTTTCACTGATTATATTTGGGCTATTGTAGATAAGTTTAGATAAGTTTGATAAGTCTGTGCTAGTTATAAAGAGATTCTTGACATCTCATCTCTGTTCATTTTTGAGTGAAAGATTCTGATA
Source organism: Nesogale talazaci (assembly GCA_004026705.1). Classification (NCBI taxonomy): domain Eukaryota; kingdom Metazoa; phylum Chordata; class Mammalia; order Afrosoricida; family Tenrecidae; genus Nesogale; species Nesogale talazaci. Next base: position 22,887 of record PVJH01011928.1, on the reverse strand, counting down.
GATCATTTTAAAACTGTGTATTGCTAACAATCTGGTTTTGAATCCTTTCATCTTCAGTGAATTGCTCCAAAAACTCATGGATGACCTCCTTGTGGTCACTTTCAAAGGACCGGCTCACTCTTGATCTTGGTCCATGGAACAGTTTACCCCGCATCTTCCTGGAACTCCTCTCCTGACAGGGCTCCTGGTACACGGTGCTCTGCTGCTTTTCCAGCTGTGGCTTCTGTGCATTTGTCCCCTTCAGGACCTTCTTTCCTCCATAGCCCCTCCCGTGCCTGTGGGCCTTAGACTTCTGTGTTGGTCACGTTCCCTGCACATGGTGTGATGGTTAGTCGTGAGACAGTCTTGGGCGAAGGCAGGGCTGGAGCCCAACCTACACATCATACTGCATCTGATGACACCTCCTTGGGGCTGTGGCCTTTTGTATATGTCAGAGACCCAGAGCAGAGCTGAGTGCTCTGCGGCTTCTCCTTGAGTGCATCTGGATCTGCATATGGTTCCTTGAGCTCCTGTGATCCCATTAGCTGATGCCAGCAGCCAAGAGCAGACTGCCATCCTTGGATCCATTTGTCTCTGCCTCCACCAGCTGGTGGCCCTCTTGCTTGGTTATCCTGCTTCCTGTTCATCAGCCTCCATAGCAACGCCATTCAGGAAAAGCCTCTGGCATACATCATACCGAGGGACTGCAACTGGACTGGGCTTACCGACTTCTACAATGGTCAGAACCATTTCTTGATATAAATCTCTTTCTATATAAACACATACACACACATCACTGGTTGTGCTTCTCTAGGGAACCCATTCTGACACACAAGCCCCCACCTTCCTTTGTACATCCATCTCTCTGTGTGCATACGACTACCAAAGTGTGTCCTCATCTCAGATGATTCTCCTGGGCTTCAGATCCTGACATCTGTCTCCTTGATGGGCTCCTTTGCAATAATGTACCACCAGCCCTCAGAAGTATCATTCTGGATTCTTCCTGATCTTTCATCCCAATCCCAATCCTATCACTTCAAAAGAATCAGAATTGATTCTGAGTCATGGTGACCCATATGTCGCAGAGCAGAATTGCTTCATAAGGTGTTCTAGATTGGCAGGCCTTTCTTCTGTGGTGCTTCCGGGTGAGTTTGCACCATCATCCTATCTATAGTTAGTAAATGAACCCAAGAAATGTCTGCCGCACAGGGACTCCTTTCATTTCCTAAGAGCTCTGAAATCCATCCCCCACTACTTGCCATCATTACTACCTGGCTCAGGTTCCAGTAGATCTAGTTATTATCATAAAAATAGCCCTCTCCAATCCATTCCTCCCATGGCAATCAGTGTCATCTGTCTAAGGTTTCTAATCGAAAGCACCAACCTGATAAATCGATTGCTCTACTCCAAAGTCTGCAGGTTCCTGCTCCTCTCGGCAGCCAAACCTCCATTCATTTCTAAAATAGACATGCTTAGAGCAAAACCAAGCCAAAAGGCCACCACTCATGCACACGTTGTTTCATCTAGTGGACTGCAATCCCCACCATGTAACATCGCTTGTCCCATTTCCTCCCGGAGTTTCCTCTTCCTTTCCTAGCTTCTGAACCTTGTCCTTGGGAAATGCTGCCTCTTTGATCTGAAATGTTTCAAAATTCTAAAGAGTGTGTGTGCTGGAGTGAAATTTCTTTAATATGGTTTTCTACCCCAGGGTCTGTAACTCCCACCAAGTGTGTTTTTTTTTGGGGGGGGGGGGGGAACGACACAATAGGGCATGGGTACCATTAACAGAGGGGATTGGTCAGTTTTGTGGACCCCCCCCCCCAAGGGTGAGTCACCTTTGAAGCAGCAGCAGAGAAGAAAGGAACCCTGAGGATCTTGCCCAAGCACAGTCATGATCTTGATCTGAAGTGACAGATGCATCCCAGACTGTGGCAGAGGCACTCAGAGGAGCAGCACCCAGACTGTGGGGGATCTTCTCCTCATCTGGCCTGAGACTGGAACTGTGAGACTGAGTGCCAGGGGCACTGGCCCATAGAGACTAAGGCTAAGGGGGAATGTGGCAGAGAGATGAGGGACCAGTGAGAGCTTTGGCTGCTGGCCGAGGAGACCCTGGATGGCATCCTTACTGTTTACTGATGCTGACTTGTGGTAGCCTATTAACTTCCCTAATAAACCAAAAAATAACCAAATAGCCATCAAGTTGATACTGACTCACAATGAGCCTATCAGCAGGGTGGAACAACCCTGGTGGGTTTTGAAGACTGTTAACTCTTTATGAGCGTAGAAAGGTTTGTCTGCCAATGAGCCAATGGTGGCTTCAAACCACTGAACCTGTAATTTGCAGCTCAACTCGTCACTACTTGACACCAGGGCTCTCAACTTTCCCAACACCCCCCTCCCCTAATTTTGAGTAATGTCTGTGAGCTTTGTGTGGCTATTGCAATGAACTCTGGAACCCAGCACAGATGTAGAGTGGTATGGGAGGAACGGTTGGTGTTAGGTGGGTACAGAAGGGTAGCCATGGAGGCATGCTGGACCTTTGCCTCATGGCAATAGGGATGCCAGCGGAGGTCGGTATGGCCTTACTGTGCTGTATACCTCACTATTGTTATTGTCCCCATAAGATCCGTCTATTGTCCTAAAAATTAGCCACGGGGTGAGTTCATTTCCAGAACAGTAAGGTGATTAAGGGCCATAGTTTCCATGTGCTTTAAAAAATTTATCTTTTTAAGGTAATTTTATTGGGGGCTCATACAACTCTTTTCACAATCTATACATCCATCCATTGTGTCAGGCACATTTGTACATTTGTTACCCTCATCAGTCTCAAAACATTTTCTTTCTACTTGAGCCCTTGGTATCAGCTCCTCATTTCCCTCCCTGCATCCTCCCGATCCCCTCACAAACACTTGACAATTTATAAATTATTATTATTTTCTCATATCTTACACTGTCTGATGTCTCCCTTCATCTACTTCTCTGTTGTCCGTCCCCCAGGGATGGGGTTATACGTATATCATTTTAATTGGTTCCCCCGTTCTAGTCCACCTTCTCTCCACCCTCTGGTATTGCCACTCTCACGACTGGTCCTGAAGGATTCATATGTCCTGGAGTCCCTGTGTTTCCAGTTCTCATGTATACCAGTGTACATCCTCTGGTCTAGCCGGATTTGTAAGGTAGAATTGGGGTTATGATAGTGGGGGTGGGAATAAAGCATTAAAGAACTAGAGGAAAGTTGTATGTTTCATCGTTGTTAAGCTGCACCCGGACTGGCTTGCCTTCTCCCTGCCACCCTTCTGTAAAGGGATATCCAGTTGCCTACAGATGGGCTTTGGGCCTCTACTCTGCACTCCTTTTCCTTTCCTCTTGACCCACTATCATGCTCAGCCTTCATTTGGGATTCAGTCATTCCTCTCAGTTACATTGCCCTTGATCAAACCCTACCAGGCCTCTTACACCCGCCTCGCCTCTGAGGCTGGATCACTTGCTGTTCTTTGTCCCTGGGTTGGTTAACTCCACTTCCTTTTCCCCACCCCGAACCATCGGTCCTGTGGTTTTCTCCTCCAGATTGTTTATCCAGCCTACCTTATCTAGATAGACCAGCAGAGATAATAATATACATAAAAACAAGACAGAGCAAAAGAAAGCAACAAAAGAAAGCAAAACAACAACAAAAACCAAGGACAAAAAAGGAAAAAGACTGTAAATAGTTCAAGGTCTGTTTGTTGACCTTTAGGAGTGTTTTCTGGTGGAACCTGCTGGCCCTAAAGCCTATTTTTGGTATTCTCTCTGGACTTCCTTGCTCTGTTCCCCTTGCCCTTCGGGTGCATGCCTTTAGTGTTTGTCTCCGTGTGTGGTAGGGCCAGACTGGGTGCAAATCCTACACTATGTCTCCAATGTCCCCTGGAGGGCTATGGGTCAGCGAGGGATGTCGTGGGGCGACCACATGGTCCTCTCTGTGCATTGACTGCTCTGAGCAGGAAGATTGTCCTCAAGGCTTTGTGGGACAGGTTGTGCTGATCAGAAAGATCCCTCTGCTTGAGCTGCAGCTTCAGTCCTGTCCTTTGAGGTAAATTCTACCGGGGGAAGGGGTGACTGTCAATGTAGTCCCCACAAGCTTTCTCTACCTTAATTTGTGGTTCTTTGTAACTTCCCAAACACCCTTGCCCCTGCAAATTTCTAACTCTATCACATTCTGCCTGGATAACTCTTCTTCCAAAAACCTCTGGAAAGCTCCCTCCCATATAAATGCTGACCTTTCATCTACCTATCCCGTCATCCTCCACTGTTCTTACTGTGAGGACATGAGATTCCGTGCTGCTTTGACTGCCCTCGAGACTGGAAGCAGAGGTCCGTTTCTCTGGTTAACTGGCATCCCCACGCCTGTTGCACAGCAGAACCGCAGTAAGTAATCCTGAACGCATCTGTAGCCAGACTCAGCATAGGGTGGAGCAGGAAGAAAAGAGAGTGATTGCCCCTCCTCATTGCCACTCCCTTCGTGGGAAGGGGCCCGGAAAGGCAGCAGGTTCATCCCAAGGAGAAAATAAGAGAGAGCCCCTTGAAACACTGTTTCATGACTGGGGGAACCTGCTCTTCCAGCCTTGAGTGGCTGCGATACTTCCCCAGGTGGGGAAGAGGCGACGCCAGGAGAGTGCACCCCAACTTCAGTTAGGTGCACCCCTCAGAAGAGTGAAAGGACTGATCTGCTCAGGTGACTTACCAGGGGTGGAGGCCGAGCTTAGAAAGAAGAACGTTTACCTGGAAAAAGCAGAGGCTGGGCCCCAGAAGCAAGCATAAAAAGCCCAGACAATGTAAGGTTAACAATGGCTAGCATTTATATTGTGCTTGCCAGACATTGTTCTAAGTGCTTTGCAGATACTTATTGATTCAGCCCTTGCCACATCCCTATGAGGTAAAGGGTGTCCTGAGCTCCAGAGGAGCTGCTTTGAGAATGCTGCAGGGGCTGGTGGGAGGGGTGTACACTTGACGAATGGTGCCACCGTCAAGTCAGATGGCAGCTTCAGCTGAAGCAAAAACTCCTCGAGTTCGAGCAAAGCTTCAGTTTTGCTTGGTTGCTTCTCTGGAAGGCTTATTGGGTCTGGATAGAGAAAGGATGCCCGGAGTGCCACCCAGCAAGCATGAGAGTGTCATGAGTCTCCATCTTCCCTTGGAGATAGTAAGAGAAGTTAAGAACGTGATCTAACCAACATGCTTCCTCGCCGTCCTTTTCCCTTTGAAACAAGAAGTAATCGGCAGTGGGGTGCTTCGGTTCTCTTCACTCAAAGAACAGGTTGTGTGATAATTCTGATCCATTTCCAGATGATTGGCACAACACATGATTGTATGAAAGAAGCGGTGAGAAAAAAAATTGCTTAGGATCTTGTTAAGAGTCACCTCTGACCTACATGTAGTAATTCTCCCAAAACAACAACAGCAAAAAGCCCTGCTAAGAAATATGTAAATTTTGCATGGCATTTTTCAACTAGTTGAAGTTTGCTACAAATGCCAAACATTTCACAGCACTTATACATAGGTTGCCTTTGTATGCATATGTGAGAAATTATCTACCCCATCCAAGAAAAGAAGTCATAATACATAATTTTCTTATTAAAATATTAATCTGAGACCCTTAATTGGTTGATTTGATTATTTTCAAAATTGGATCTATTGTTTCAAAAGAACTATTAACTTCAGAATGAAATTTCACCCAAGAGCCATACCATGTAGTGTCTACATAATGCCAAGTTGTAGGTTTAAGGGTAACACCAGGGTAGGGTGTTTCTTGAGTTAATCACTTTTGAGATATAAAAGAGACTAAACAACTGAGCAGAAGAGATATGGAATCAGGTAGATGACAAGCCAGTGGAGAGCACCAAGGAACAAGGAAACAGAAGCTGGAGAGAGAGAGAGTGAGAGCGAGAGCGAGAGAAAGAGAGAGAGAGAGAGAGAGAGAGAGAGAGAGAGAGAGAGAGAGAGAGCCAGCCCTAGAGCTGGTGCTCTACATTCAGACACATACAATACAGCCTCCTCAACTGTGAGTAAATGCCTCTTGGTTCAAGTCATCCTCTCCTCAGTATGTTATTTCTGCTATGGCAGCAGCTAGATAACGAAGACACAATAAAGAGCTTTTGTTAAATGTATGTACAGTGATGAATTTTTAAAGCACAATGTGACTCTGCACATTCTTTTATTTTTTATATAGTTTTTTTTTTAAAGATCATCTTATTGGAGGCTATTACAACTCTTATAAATAACCCATACATCAATTGTATCAAGGACATTTGTACATATGTTGCCGTCATCATTTTCAAAACATTTTCCTTTGACTTGAGCCCGTGGTATCAGTTCCTTTTCCCCCCTTCCCTCTCCCACTCTCACTCTCATGATCCCTTGATAAATTATAAATTAGTATTGTTTTCATATCTTACATTGTCTTTTGTTTCCCTTTACCCAAGTTTCTGTTGTTTGTCCTCCTGGGGCAGGTGGAGAGAAGGAAGACTTTATGCATTCTTAGAAAATAACAGTTTGGAAAAAATTGGGGGCAATCCTGGGATAATGATATCCTTAAGTTTTCTCCTGCGATAACGATACCGTTAAGTTTCTTCTGAGTAAAAACCATGTCTTAGAAGCAGTTTAAGAATAGTCACCCATTGTGAGAAAGTCTCAAAGCTCCATTGGGTGGTATCATGCAGACACACCTGGTGGGTACCCTAAATCATCTCCTTGTCTGGGAGAGCTTTTGAAAAAGTAATTTTATTGGGGGCTCATACAGCTCTTATCACAATCCATACATCCATTCACTATGTCAAGCACATTTGGACATTTGTGACCATCATCGTTCTCGAAACATTTTCTTTCTACTTGAACCCTTGATATCAGCTCCTCATTTCCCGCCTTCACTCACGAACCCTTGATAATTTATAAATTATTATTATTTTGCATATCAATATTGTTTGGGCTGAGTCCAGGGCCAGGCACCCGAGACGGATGGTTTGCTAAGCTTCATAGCACCTGAGCTTCAATGCCTCTGCCTTCAGCACTCCTCAGAACTTCCCTTACCCACGGAATATACCTCCCTAGTATTGCTTCCCAGGGACAGGACGACTCCCACAAGATGGGACACAGTTTACTTTCCCAACACTGTTTCCTAGCAACCGCAACACTGAGAACAATCCACCTGCCTTCAACTCAAATTATATATATATATATATCCCACCATCCCTGAACCAGGCATGGCTTCCCTGGCCTAACTCTCAGACCTTGGTACCGGCTAGGTGCTCAAGATCTCCTGTCTGTCTCTTTCTCTGTTGTCCCTTCCCTTCTCAAAAGTCCTTCCCTACCTCCAATAAAGCCTATATATGTGCATTTCATCCCTAATTGAGCTCTGTCTCCTTCCTGTGGCTCTGTCTCAACCTCTTAAATATGTGCCCACCCTCCCAATATGATTGCTGAAGACAATTGTGTACAGAGACAAACAGAGTAGAGGAAGCTGATGGTGCCCAGATACCAAATGATGAAGCATCTGGGCTCTTAAAGGCTTGAAGATAAATGAGTGGCCTTTAAGTGCAGAAGCAACAAAGCCCACATGGAAGAAACACACCAGCCGGAATGATCTAGAGGGGCCGAAGGGAGCAGGTATCAAGTATCAAAGAACATGAAGCATATCACTACAAATGAGGGGGAGAACAGGGTGGGGACCCAAGGCCCATTTGTGGGCAATGTACAGAGGAGTTGCAGGGAGGAGAAGGGCCAGTCAGGGTGTAGTGAAGTACGGGGTGAAACAAACAACTGTCCTTAGTTCTTGAAGGCTTTCTCCCCCCTGCCTCCCACCACTATCATGATCCCAATTCTGTCCTACAAATCCAACTGAACTGGAAGAGAAACACTGTATAGATGGGAACTGGAAATTCGGGAAACTCAGGACAGATGAACCCCTCAGGACCAGTAGTAAGAGTGGTGTTATGGATGGGTAGAGGGAAGGTGGGATAGAGAGGGGGCGCCAACTGCAAGGACCTACACATGACCTCCTATCTGAGGATGGTCATCAGAGGAGGGGGCTAGGGGAGACATCAGATAACATAAAATATGACAAAAATAATAATTTATAGATTAATGAGGGGGGAGAGGGGAGGGGAAAGGGATGAGAAGCTGAAATCAAGGGCTCAAGTGGACAAGCAAAGATTTGGAGAATAGTGACAACAGCAGGTAGGTGAAGGGGCTTGGCACAGTGTATGTACGTATGTATGTATTGTGTTAAGTGATGTACGAGTCCCCAATAAAATGATTAGAAGATAAATAAAAAAAAGTATCGTGTCAAAAAATTCAAATCAAGATCTAATAAGTACTTACACCAACCTTCATAGTAAATAGTGTTGCTATAAGGTTCTAAGTCTATTCTTAAATTTTCCTGTTGATTTAGACAAATTATTATTATTATTTTGTCATATCTGGCACTGTCCGACATCTCCCTTCATCCACTTTTCTGTTGTCTGTCCCCTAGGCTGGGGAATTATTATTATTTTTGGTTGCCCTCTGGTGGGAGTAGGAGGCCCAGCCTTGCTCCTGGAGAGCTACTGCTGGATTTGAACTGCCAACCTGCGGGCCACAGTCTCACACACAACCACTACGCCACCGGGGCTCAGCCCGGGCTGGGGATTATATGTAGATCCCTGTGATCACTTCCCCCTTTGGGAGATCTTTATTCTAAAAAATAACTAGAAAGTGGCAATGCTTAATAAATATTAATAACCCAAATAAGAATGCCTACTTTGCCTTTTTTGTGGACATAAGATTATTATCTGTGCTCTCAACCTTGCAGTGAGATACCTACTTTTTATTACGTGTTTTCTTTTCTTATTTTGGGGGGGCATCACTATCCTCTGGGGGTCATGGGAGCTACCCAGCCTTGCTCCTGGAGAACTGCTGGATTTGAACTGCCAAGCCCATGGGCTACAGTCCCGCACTCAACCACTATACCACCAGGGCTCAGCCCACATATTTAATTTCCAATTCGCTCTTCTGAGAAAGTTATTGTAAGTGCTACTGAAACACATAAGGCATGTTCAAGTCTTTGTATTAAATAAACAACAAAAATATGCCAAGGAAAATGCCAAAATAGTTGTCATTTTAAGAAGAAAAATGAATGGCTTATCCTCGCAATGTAAAATATACACATAAAACACTTTCACAGTGGAGCTGTAAAAAGGTGAGCGGCTTCTTCTGAAAAAGGAAAAATCCAGCCAACACAGCACATGCAGATGGTCAAACTCCCCAGGAAAAGCTCTTTCAGCATAAGGCGTGGAGACAGAAACCTGCCAACTCATGATCAGATAGGCTAATTGTGTTGGTCGGTATTCAAAATTAACTTAAAAAATATAAAGGTGTCCAAAAAATCATGGGCACTTGTTATTATCTCTTGACTTCATATTTCCATGAACTTTTTGAAACCCCTTCATATGAAGTTAAGGATTTCTGATGGTTAGTAAACTACTGATGTTTTTATAGAATCCTATAATTTCAAATGAAACTTAGAAAAGAACTAGATGGTGCCTGATTACCACTATGGACAGCTCAGAAAGGGATCACAAAAGGATATCCTGGATAGAGTGGGAGAAAAATTTGGAACAAAACTCAAGATGATAAAAAGTCGGGCCTACGGAATGTTTGAGGCTATGGTCTATAGACATCCTTCAAGCCCCGCCCCACTCCGCCTCCCAACTTTCTGTTAAACAATTTCAAAGGTGACAAGGACATTAAGGAGTTACATGAGCTTCATAATAGCCAACCAGAGGATACACAAATCCCCAGCACTGGCTTTCCACCTCAGAAGGCAGGAGGGGTCAGGAAAGGAGCAGAATGGACTTGGTAAAGACAAGGAGAAAGTGTGACGAGGTCTCCAACATGCGCGATTGTCGTCAATGCCGCCACACGAAGTGTGAATCGTTGAATAGAAAAACAAACACCCACGTGCTCTGTAAACTCTCACCCGATTCACGACAGTATCCATATGTATGTATCTTTAAATGGACTATCGAGAAGCAGAGAATGCAGAACCTGGGGGTGGGGCTGGAAAAGAGCCCCTCCCTCGATTATCACAAAGTAACAAGAACCGAGGTTCAGAAATGCACACAAAGAAGTACAGACACACGAAGAATAAAGTTTCACTAAAAATAAGGGCCAAAAAAGTTCTCAGAAGCAAGGAAATTCTGCTCTACCAACATCTGTCAAGTTTTGTGAAGAAGGTATAATAAAGTAAATCTTCAGCGGCTGCTAAAATGCTTAGCCAGCAGATAAACCTTTTTTATTTTCTTTTTTTGCAGCTCAAAGTTCTTTTGACAAGAGTTGGAGGCAAAAGCAGAAAGCTTTAGAAGGTCCTGTGAAACGATACTCAACTAGGTTAAGAATGACTTTCGGGAAACCTAATCTGCTCCCAGGAGATAAGATTGTCGGGGATCTGTTGGAGGTCAGACTACAGCCTGCACGGAATTGCCGGGCCTGGACTTGAGGGCCTTTGATGGGTATGATGAATGGATGTCGAGAATTTCAAGGTGACACCTGGAGCAGCTCCCTGAAAAACTTTCTGAAAATGTTCGCTTTTCTGGATCTACTGGAGTAGCCATCGATTACCTGAGGCTATTGAGTCCTTGGAATGTGAACAGTGCAATATATCAATGGAATTTTAAATTTTGTTCAATTTTAGTTCATTCAAATTTCAGGAGCACCGTGTACCCAGGGGCGACTGTACTGGACAGTGCAGTTCTGGTGCCTTTCTCTTCCTTTAATGGAAGTTTCCAGCCATCATTTTTGTATATTTAGTACATTACTTTCTAGACTTACATTATCCAAGGTTTATAGGTTTCTAAGGGGTATAGTGACTATGTACTTTGTTGTCCAAATCATGGCACTGGGAAAAAAGGCAGGAAGTGTTACTGGCAACTAGGATAAGACAAGAGGCCTTCTCTGGAACTTTGCAAGGCAAATAGAGAAGTGGGATCTTCCCAACACAGAGTTAGTTTTTTGAGGGTTCCAATGGGAAGTAATTAGGATTTACTTATCTTTAGGATGCTGTTACAGATGATAAAAAATACCTGGAGTTCTGGAGTACACATCATACCCTGATTTTCTTTGTCCCAAAAAATATTTATAGAAAAACTTATAACACACTTCTATTTCTCCATGACTCCAGTCAGAAAGCACAGCAATGTCTAACTTGATGCCTGAGAGTCAGCTACAAATGGCAGAAAATACCGTATTTACTCTAGTATCAGCAAAGGCACCCAATTTTACCACGAAAAGTCCATTATAAATGTGCTAAAGAGAGTGGGGACGGAAGGGGAAACATGAAGAGGTGCTACCAAGGACTGAAGTAGAAAGAAAATGTTTTGACAAGGATGATGGCAACAAATGGACAAATGTGCTTGACACAATGGATGGATGGATGGATGGATGGATGATTGTGTTAAGGTTGTAGGAGCCCCCAATAAAATAATTTACAATGTGTCAAAAAACTTGGCTTATACACAAGTATATACAGTAATCAATCATACTAATATTGGGATTTAGAAAAGTATCTGAATAGCTAGTCTTGTCCAGATATTTAAGTGCACCTCTGGCAATTTGGTAAGAAGCAGAAATAGCCCAAAAGAGAAGACATTTCTTTGTATTAAAATCGCCCAACCTTCCTCGATAGATACAAATTCTCACAAAGGAATTACAAACAAAGCAGACAGTTGAGTGTCTGCTGTTCATGTAGCATTTTTTTCTTTTCTTCATTTTTATTTTGGGAGCAGGTGGGAAGGTAGTGATCGTTGCCCTAAGAATATAAATATAACCTGGTTTGCGTAACTCTCTTACCTTTGGGCCATCACAGGGAGTGTGTTAAGATCAGCTTTGAACAATTATACTTACCAACCTAGACGAGAAAGCGCCGGCAAACCACTCTGTTCTCCATTTTTAGAATTCAATTTGTTTTAAAATAACCTAGAGACTTTGTTCAAACAAATCAAATACAACACATGAAGTAGATCTTCAAGCCGTGAAAATTTTAAATAAAAAATCCAATTGCAATTGTAGGTCCTTAAAGTAACAAATTCACATCACCAGGCCATTCCCCTGTAATCTCCTGGAACGACTCAGCTTTTCACCCATCTCTTGTCACATATTTGGTGTGGAACACAGCAGAATTTTGCGCTGAAAATATTTCAGAATGCAATTGGCGTATGGATGAAGAGAACGAGGGGAAGAGATTTTTATAGGAGATTCACCTGAAGGAAAAAGAACTGATCCACACAGAAATTCGAATAACTGATAATATGTTTGTGAATCATTCTCATCAGCTTTACTATCATTATTTACTTTTCACCAACCTGATGGCTCGAATGACTGTTTTAAGTGGCGGGGTGAGGTCTTCTATTGATACGTCACACTGGCATCCTTTCTCATCATATACGTCATCAATGCCAAGAGCTGTGTCAGCTGCAACAGAAAAGGGCCAGTGAAATAACACCAACATTAGCAATGCAAAATGCAAAAGCTGTGGCCAGATTTGTCTCACATGGGAATATTGGGGACCTTCCAGGTCCCCAATTATGAACAATTGGCCTGAGTCAATAGTATTCTCTGCCTCTTGAGGAGCCCACCAGTTTTCTGTGATTTGACATGAGATTTTTTCCACAGTGTCTTCCAGGGGAAGATGAAGTTGTTGACAACACTGTCTTTCTTGCAGTGATGATAGATTGGTGTTGATCCCTCCATGGTCTTTTGCCCAGTTCTGTTGAAACTGACAGCTAGTGTTTAAATACTAGAAAAAATATCTGTGGATGCTTAACTTGCTGGCCTGTGTACATGGAGAGTGAAGCCTATGACCTTGCCCCTGTGAGCCCCATGCCCTGGAGAAGCGAGCCAAGCAGGCAGAGTCAAGAACGCTGACTCTCTACCCGGTACTGGACACGGGAATCTGCAGAGAGCTTGCCTAAGACAGTAAAGTCAAACCTGAGAGCAGATTTGCAGACTGAATTAGAACATCAGTTTCTCACAAACTGAGCAAATGGACTGTCAGGCTTTTGAACAAGTTGGAAAAGCGAGCCAGGGGCAGGTTAAGTATTAAATTGGGGAGGTTTTAGAAAACTAATAAAAAAAATCAACTCCTTTCGTGGCAACTTTGTTTTCAAAAGCAAAGATATCGACAGCTAGTCTAAATTCCAGCTGTAGAATGAGTTAAAAAAGAAACCAGCCCTGGTGTCTCCACGGCTGTGTGCTCCGTGAGTAAGTTTTCATCAGCTCTTGGGGAGAAAAGGCCTACTGAGCTCCTCTTGCAAGGTGTACAGCCCAGGAACCACTCTGGGGCAGTTCTGCTGTGTCTTACACGGTCTCTGTTGAGCTGGAAACCACTAGACAGCACATGGCAACGATAATCTCTCTGAGACTGAGAATGATTTTATTCATTTTTGCCTAGTTCTATTTCCTAAAATGAATAAGTCGGGGGCAGGGGCCTCAAAGGATATGCAGAAAAATGGAAGTAAAAGAGAATGGATTTTTCCCCCCCTTGGGAACTTTTGAAGCCTCTTTGTATTACCTATGTAGTAACAAAAAAAAATGTAAGAAAATTAATTTAAAAACCCAAAATTGTATGAGACAAATTATGCAGCCTCCATTTTTGTACAGTCCTTGCCCTTTCAAAAGCTGACCTACGTCGAAAGATGAGTAGTGCTTGGAGCCCACGTTTCTCTCCCCAGGGTTCATTTGTCAAGCCATAATAGGGAGACAATTTGCCAAGGATTGTCCAAGTCTCTGAAATCTTAAAGGCTCTTGAATGTGGTTGATGCCCTATTTCATTCAACTTATATTTACTGTCTGTTAACTCAGTCCACTGTGTGCTGGGAGTGGAGGTGCTAGGGAGACCAGAGATGAGGGAGTGCATGCAGGTAGGTCTTCACAACTCTTCCTCTTGGGGTCCTTTACCCTGCTTTCCCTCAAGTCTAGTCAAATGGGAAGATTTAGCTAATACTTCATATTAGTAATAATAAGAGCAATGACCCATTGGAACCTATGTCAGGTACTTAGGCGATACTTCTGCATACATTAGTTTTCATACTTACATCAAGTCTACAAAGTCACGGGTACTGTGCCCAGCTTCCAGTGGAGGTGAGACTCAAAGAAAGTCTCTTGCTTTAGGCAATGTAGCTGCTAAGTGAAGTTAGTAAACTAGAGGGCAAGCACTTACAATCCAGGGCCATAAGGCTACCAGTCCGTTTTACAAGGTCTTTACACAATCTGAGCACATTCACAGTTTAACAGTGGCACACAGTTCTTTAGAGAGCAGGGACAGGAGTTCATAACCTGTATTGCCCAATGAATGCAGGTTGTCCCTGCTTGGAATAGTTTTCTCGGCTGGCCCATCCTGCTTTGCCCAGTGAGTTTGTTTACAAACGAACTCTCAGAAGGTTCTGGTTCAGAGGTGACCCTGAGGGTAGCTGGCTTGATTGACTACCTAGTCCTTATTCCCCGATTTAGCTGCAGTGTTTCCAGGAGCTGTTTGTGATGATGACCTCCAATTTGATCCCGACCTCTTCTCAGTTGAAAATCTCTTTATGGTTTTCAATCAAGACCAATAATGATGATGTAAGAGAGGGATTTTTTTGGAAACTATAATTATGTGTCATGAATTCTTGCAGGGAAAACTCCACGAAGTATGTATTATTACTATCCCTGGTTTTACAGGTTATACTGAGGAAATATAACTTGGTGTGGGTCAAAGACTAATTTTCCATGTCTTCTATTAAATATTGTCAAGGCTCTAATATTAATGAAAGTTTGTAGTTCTTCCTCTCCTTTCAAAGAAAGAACTGGATCCAAAGAAGCTAATGTGGAGTTAAGGGTTAGAAACCTCTGTTAGTGGAAAAAAAGACAGCCCTGGCTTCCCTCCACCAAGGAAGGAGAGTGATGATTCTGCCTTTCTCTGTTTCCCCTGGTGCTACCATCATATTTTCTCTAAGGACAATTTGAGACAATATTGGTACCTCACATGACAATAAGAAATAATGGTTTCATAGAAAACATACACATTTTTTACATTCCTTTATAAATTGGTGATATAGGGACATTTAACTGGTCTCGTGGGGAGCCTATGCATAACCAATAGAAGGAACAAGGAGATACGATGTGGTTTCAAATCAGGAAAGCTGTGTGTGAGGGTTGTGTCTTTTCACAATACCCGTGTACCCTGTATGCTCAGAAAGTAACCGGAGAATCCAGACTGTAGGCAGCATCCGGATAGGTAGACACCTCAGAGGACACAAGTTTGCTTCCTAAAACTGAAGACGGGAAGCAGTTCCCGATGAGGGATTAGCCCTTACTATAACGAAAGCAAAAATCCTGACAACTGGATCCGGAAGTGACATCACAAATGGAGGAAGTATGGAAGGATTATTGTCAAGGATTTAATTTGACTTGACGCCATAGTCAATGCCCAAGGAAGCGGTAGTCAATAAAACCTTACAAAAACCCAAATTATGTATTATCGTATTAGGCAAATCTGCTGCAAAAGATCTTTTGAAAGTGTAAAAAAGTGAAGATGTCACTTTGGGGACTAAGGTGTTTCTGATGCAAGTCTTGGGATTCTCAAGAGTTTCATCCATACGGTAAAGCTGGGATATAGATAAGGAAGGCTAGAGGAGAACTAATGCATGGTGTTGGAAGAGACTATTGAGACAAGCCAGGGATTACCAGAAGAATGCACAAATCTGTTCTAGAGGAGATTCAGCCAGAAGCTTTCTTAGAAGGGAGAATAGGGAAGCTTTCCTCATGTGCTTTGCACATGTGGGACAGTCCCTGGAGAAGGACACCCTGCTTAGTTAAGTCCCAGTTCAGCAAAAATGAGGAAGGCCCTCAATGAGATGGACTGACTTTGACAAGAGGCTCAAACATGGGGTGCCTGTGAGGATGGTACGTGCTCCATTCTTTTGTATGCAGACTCTCTCTGAGTCAGAACTGAATAGATGGCACACAATGCCAATATGATGAAATTTCCTATCAAATTAATATATGAAACAAAATCTTCATGTTGATAATTATGTACAGTATATGAAAAGAAAAAACCTAATTAGATGAAATTATGGAAAAGTAAAATAAGCTGTACGAAAAGCATGAGATTATAAATAGTTTGTTTCTTTTAAAAATCTTTAAGATACTTAAGAATGTTTCTCTATCACAAAGATAAATATTATCTTTTTTGAAAGAGGACATTTGAAAGATGGAAAACAAATTAGAGGGATGAAAACAGAGTCTGCCTAAGGCAAACACTATTGTAATATGCTTCTTTCGGATAAAGTGAAATATAGAAGTCTATATTGTGTTTTTGTTTTAGGAATTTAGATGAAAAATACATAAAACATTCCCTGATGAATTTTAATCTCTTTTTCAAGGGTTCCTTTCTTCTACTGTGCTTCCACATCTCCCTCCCTCTCCACTATGATTTCTCAACATCTTAAATAGCAAACTAAATTTAGCAGTTGCATTTTAGCCAGGTGCTAGTCCAAAGGCAATTCCTTTAATTCAATTTGAGTTTAGAATAGCTTTTTTGGACCCTGACATTGTAGCACTATTTCATTTCGCCATTTCCTTGGCTAAGGCCGGCTTTCCTGTTGCATGCTAGATACTGCTAAGTCACCAGGAGGCCTACTGGCTCTCCAAAGCACTGAGAAGGGACCTAGGTAAATGCTCCAGAGAATACATTATTTTCTAGATAGTTTTCAGTGACCTATTTCAAAACTTCCTCCCTCATTTTGATAGTCGTCCCTGAGCACTACACCAACTTGGAAAATTAAATCAGAAAAGAATGAGAAAAAAATGGCCCTAAGTTTCTGAGATAAATCCAGTGCCACTTAGGCACATTCCACTTAAAGTGAACTTCTCGACAAAGGCCAGAAGTTGAACATCCCTAGTTCTCATTGAGGGGACTTGTTCTTATGTGTTGATGTATTTTCTTTTAGTATTTATGGATTTCTTCTAATTGATCAGGATTCCTCAGCTCCCCTCCGTCACCTTCTGACCTTTGCATCCCAATCTCCAGTGACAGTGAAACCGGCAGCCCAGGTTTGAGAGGCTGTTTGCCTTCATCGTCCCGCCCACGTGAGGGTGCTCTCCCTCGGGGCATTGTCTTAGGCCCCATCACCCTTCTTTTCTTTCCCTTTAGTTGGTTGTGGGTGCCGAGCTTGCAATGGACACATTGTGACAGTCACATGGCACTGGAAAATGGGGGCAATAGCAGACTGGAATAAATAGCGTCACGTTCAGTATACGTAGAACCTCGGAGGCACGCTTCACCTGCTGATGCTATTTTGCCACGCAGCAATTACGTTCTCCAAAGCAAAGAGGGCAGAAGGCAGCACGACCGAAGAGGGCACTGGCCAGCCAGCGCGCAACTGTCCGCAGGTCTTTTCCGGGTCCACTGGTTCAGGAGACGCTTCCTGATGGCCACGCCTGACTCACACTCGCTTCTTTCCCAGTGAGCACAGATGTAGGGCAGCAGTTTGTCTTTGGTCTCCCTTTGTTTCTTTCCAAGTCCCTTTCCCTGCTAGACAATAGGTTCCTGCAGCCAGGGGCCATGCTTTTTCCTTTATGTATCTTCTGTCCTTAGACCAGTGCGTGATGCAAAGAAGATACGAAATGCACTGTAGCACCATGGATGGGGCGATCGGGCAGTATTTACCATGATTAAAAAAAAATAGCTCAAGGACTGTTTGTTGGCCTTAAGGAGTGTTTTCCGGTTGAGTCTGATGGGGTGGCATGGCCTGGTCCCAAATTCTATTTTTGGTACAGCCTCAGGACTTCCTTGCTATGCTCCCTTTGCACTCCCTTAGTATTTTGCCTCAGGGTGGTGGGGTCAGACTGGGCACAATTCCCACACTGTGTGTCCAATGTTGTTCCCTGGAGAGCTATGGGTCAGTGAGGGATGCTGTGTCTCATAGCGGGGCTGGTCACATGGCCTTCTGTGTGGATTGGCTGCTCTGAGCAGGGACATTGTCTTCAAGGCTTGGTGGGCTAGGATGGGTTCCACTCTCTCTTCCTCCCCCTTTGTTTGCTCCTGGGTGCTCTGATCAGACATGTCCCTCTCCCTGAACTGCAGTTTCAGTGCTGTCCTCTGAAGTGAATTCTTCTGTGGGGAGAGGTAGTTGGGATTGGAGCTGGCCCCTCGGACCTATTTATCATGACTTTTACCAATATATAGGCTCAGGATTCTTCTTCTTCTTTTAAATCCGGGATTCTAAAGTGACTTAATTCCGAGGTTGGGATGTAGCTGTCATTGGCTAATGCAGACCTGGTCCGACTCATGACTACTCCTCGCAGGGGAACAAATCACAGGCCAGACCTATGCCGTCTCCAGGCTCAGTTTTCAGATCAGATCTAGTTTTGATCCTTTACAGAATGATACCCTGGGGATGAGGCAGCGAATGTCTCCACTGAAGAAGTTGGCAGCTGACAGATCCGGGGGACTCAGGTTTCTCAATATTCTGTGCCAGGTGGGTTGAGTTGAAATCTTCAGAGATGAAGGTTGAGTCTTTTATTTTATTTATGAAGGTTATAATTTATCTCCTGTGTGAGACAGTTTACCAATATGAACTTTAGTTTTAAATGAACTCTGCCAGATTGGAAATACTACAGTCATTTTATAGATGAAAATTCTGCAGTGCAGCAAGGTCTGAGCTACTAAGCTTTTAGGGACAGAACCATTCTTTCAAAATTAAGGCCAGGCCTTTTTGCTCAGAACCCTTTAGTAGCCCACCCCCCTCTTTATTTTTCAGAGTAAAAGTCGACAGGTCAACAAGTCTTGTAGATCTTCTTCTTCCTTCACTGTTGCTTCCTGCCTGACCACATTTCTAGCTCCTCTTCCCTTTGCTCTTTCCCCTCCAGTTAACAATTGTTTCTTTTTCTTTAATTTCAATAATTTTATTGGGGGCTCTTACAGCTATTAAAACATTCAGTGCATCATCTGTATCAAGCACATTTACACACATGTTGCCAGATTCATTTCCAAACATTTATCACTCGAGCTCTTGGTGTAAGCTCCTCTTTAAAAAAACAATTGTTGGGAAAAAAAACACAAAAACAATTGTTGGGGCTGAGCCCCAGTGGCATAAGTGGTTGAGTGCCGGACTGTGGTCCAAGGGCTTGGTGGTCCAAATCCAGTGGTGGCTCTCAGGAGCCCACGACCACCAGAGGCAGTGATACACGCCCCCCCCCCCCCCCCAAACAAAAAGACAAAAAAACAATTGTTTCTTAAAACAAGAAGCCCCTTTTCTGGAATGTTCCACTCTGATAGCCTAATGGTTAGGTCCTCAACTTCTTTTCTTTTTCTTTCTTTTTATTTTTTTGAGGCATCACTACCCTCTGGTGGTGGGAGTAGGAGGCCCAGCCTTGCTGCTGGATTTGAACCTCCAGCCCAGTGGGCCGCAGTCCCAAGCACAACCACTGCACCACCGGGGCTCAGCCTATCCTCAACCTCTTGAAGTTCAATAGCAACTCTTCAGAACCGCTTGTATAAAAGGATTGAAAGTTGCAGCCCTTGCTGTAAGCTAACCTCTCCAGTCTCCTCCCAATCGGTAGTTCCTTATCCAGTTTCCCTTTTTCTATGTTTTCCTCCATAACAGCTGACATCATCCCAAAGAACAGACAATGCACTTGTTTGATTATTATGTGCCTTCCTTGCTAGACTGTAAAAACAAGAGCCTTGGTAGCTCAATGGTTAGACACGTTGCTGCTAACTGCAAGTCAGTGGTTATAGCTCCCCAGCCACTCTGCAGAAGATAGAGGATGTCATCTGCGTCCCCTCAACCTTATGAGGCAGTTCTAGCCTGCCCTAGAGGGTTGTTCTAAGTCTGAATGGATTTGATGTCAGAGGACATTACAATGTAAACCACACAAAGGCTGGGCCTGGAGTGTCTGCTCTTCTCTGAGGGAACTAGAGCACCGAGAATGGCATGACTGGCACAGAGTCAACAAGTTACTCTTTACTGATGATGTGATCAGTGTCTCACCTAGTGCATGTCTCCCCCTCAGCCCAGGATGGCAAAGACCTGTGTCTGTTTTATTTATACTACAAGGTGTCCCTCCCCTAAGGAGATAACTCAGGCTGTGACCAGCATCTTTGCTTCTCCTCACTCTTTTTTGCTCCAGACAGGGGAAAACCAACAGATACACCTTCGATGGACACTTAAGCAAGACCCCCCCCCCCCCCATTGCTAACTACACAGTATGGAGAATAGCCCCTTTGAGGACTCTATTATATGTCAATTGACTTTCTGGTCCCTCATCCCAAACTAGACCAGTGGTTCTCAACCTTCCTAATGCTGAGACCCTTTAGTACAGTTCCTCATGTTGTGGTGACCGCCCTCCCCCCCAACCATACAGTTATTTTTGTTGTTATTTCATAACTGTCATTTTGATATTGCTATGAATTGGATAACCCCCATAAAAGGGTTATTTGACCCCCAAAGTGTCGCAACCCACAGGTTGAGGGTTACAAAGCACAAGCGATGATTAGCTAGTCAGAATTTTGGTCACAGGACTTTTTTTTTTGAAGTATTAAATCTACTGGAAAAAAAAAGTAGCTGTTTAATTTTACTGTAATGTTTGTAATTTTTCTCCCAATCATCAGCGAAAGCACATCAGAGGCAAAAGAAATGTAAAGCAAGAGAACAGGTAACTTCTATAGTAGACCTTGACTGTCAGTTGAATTCTAATGAAGGCTTTACTCCACACTTTTAAAAGTTGAAATACAACGTACAGGTATGATTGAAATTCTTGAGTCACTAAGTTTGGAGCTGGTAAATGATAGAAGGTTTTAAACATCTGTACCCAAAGCTATGCCTACCGAGCTGTCTTCTGCATTTATGTAGCATTTACTCTGGGACAGCAGAGAAGGGCAATTGCTATTAGCTACCATCAAATTGGTCGCAAACTCCTGGAGTCCCCAAGTGCTGTGGAATCATACTGCCCCACAGGGCTGCTGTTTCTGTGTTGTTTTGAGCTGCAACGGAGCCAGAAGGCCAGGCCTTTCTTCTGTAGAAGGGCTGAGTGGGTTTCCAAAGCCAACCTTCTGGCTAGCAGCTGATTCTGAGTTGCTTGGGCTACCAGGCGCCTGCAAAGAAGGCAATGTGGACTTATTTTCTCTTCAGACCTGATGGAATAGGAACGGGCATGTTTATGTTAGAGTGAGCTATTTGACAGTGTAATTTATCACTTTCCCAAATGTGAACTTTATCACACGAGGAAGGGCAAATTGTGAAATTTCAGTCAGGTGACCACTATTTACTCAGTTTTGAACTCTAAGGCTATCTGGAGTAAGTAACATAAATAAGTTTTTACTAAGACTTAAGAAAGTATCTTATTAGATTCCTGTAGAAGTCAAAGGTAGTGCTATATGGATTTTTTTTGCTATATTGATGAACACTGTCCCACTAATTATCTTTAGTCTGCAGAATTACAATGATAAGTATTTGTAAAAATATTTAAAGTAGAACAATATTTTTATTGGAAAAAGTTCATTTCTTCAACATGTATTTTTTTTTCTTCAACATGTATTAGGTTCAAAAGAAACACATCCTTTTGTACTTTAAAAGCAGTATTCTAATTAGAGTTCTGATTTGAGTAGCCAATTTAACTTTCTTTATATTTTTATCAAAGTTGATGCATTTAATGTAGAAAATATATTACTAGCACAAATGAAAACTACAGTTAATAGAGATGGTGTAATTTTTATCTTCTTTTAAGTGTTATGATATCATTAACAAGGAGCTGAAACTTGGGATCCAGAATAAGTAGTCTTAGTCCCTAAAGCAGAAATTAAGAGGCACATTCAAATCCATGAACAGAGGGAGTGCAGCTTCCTCCCCTCCATCCCATTAGAATTAGATCTGGTTTCCCATGATGACCAAATTTGGAAAAAAGATTCCAGATACACTTGAAAGACTCAGCATTACAGGATAGGTTACTTGTTAGGAGAAAATAGCGTTAGTTCTTTGCTGGACTTGACTGTTTTGTTGTTGGTCTCATTGGCCCTGCTATTGGCATCAATTTCTTTTTAACTTTCTTTTATTTCCATCTACAACGAGAATCATTTTATGATGTGAACCAGCACACACACAAGATGTGCAGGGTTTGTAATGAAAACAGAAATTCACTGGGGGCCTCGATGGTTCCATGGTAGAATTCTCACCTCTCAATAGACTCGGGCTTAATTCCTGGTCAATTCTTCTGATGAGACTTCTGGATGAAGAGAGACGAGGAAGAAAGTCCTGCTGATCAATTTTCACAAATCCACCAAGACAAACATGGTGGACCACAATGCTCTGAGGCACGACGATGCTGAGGATGGCCCAGGATTGGGCACGTGATCCCTGTCAGTGGGCCCATGGCCCTGAGTGTATGACTATCATAAAAGAGAGCTTCTCCTTGAGGGCTGAATTATTTTAGACTGTATGCACACATCCATCTTGCTCCCTCAGAAGACATGGGCACTATAGTAATGAGATGCTTCTAAAAAAAGACACAAGCCATGTGGCAGTCATGTGCTTATGTTAACTTCATGATTGAGATGTAGGGGTGGAGTCTAACCTGTGAATCTGGAGATAGCCATTGAGTAGCCAATGAAGCCTCTGTGTGGGCATGGCTTTCTCCTGAGACTTCTGGGAAATCTCACGATATTTCCCTCGTGAAGATGAGAAGCTATCTTCCCCAGCGGTTGGGAGTTAGTCTCAGAGACGATGAATCACGGACAAGACAAGATGGCAGTGTCTGAGAAGCTGGAGGAGCCGGCGGAGAGACCACACAGTTTTGCCCTGATGGGGCCAGACCTCTGAAGCTGGGGCGGCCACATGGAGACCTCTGCCAGCGATGAGTTGCTTCTGCTGT
>PVJH01011927.1:0-66600 GCA_004026705.1 Nesogale talazaci | reverse complement strand
TTTTGCAAGTTCTCTGCTCCATGCAAGCAAAAGAGTGTGGCATGAAGACTAGCAAGCTTAGTGAACTAAGCTTTCCATCAGTTATTTAAGCAAAAACAAACTAATAAGAATTATTTTATGGAACAAATTATTTTATGGGACAAGAATCAGGAATGATTATTGTATTCACCAGTAGGATCCAGAAATCAAAACCAAATCAAACAGTGAGCTTGCAGGTTCTGCGTGGCCAGTTAAATTCAAAACAGACAGGTCAGCTTAGAAGGTAACGGTGGTGGCTTTGGGTGGATTTCCCAGGGGTAGTATTGATAGGTTTTCTCAAAGGACACAGTACAATCATAAGCACTTATAAGGAAGGAGTTTTAAGGAAATTAAAACCTGAGGCAAAGGCTAGGCAGTCAGGCCGAGGTTTTTTTTTGTTTTGTCCTGTTGTGTTTTCCATCACTCATTCTTTGAGGGTAACAAGGACCTTCTTTAAAGATTATAATCGGGAAACCATACCTCATCAACTCTCTGCCACGATCTTGCTCGTTCAGATTTCCTTTTTCCCCCCACTTACAAAGACACTGACCAAGGATGTCCAAACTGCCATTTGACATGATATGTACTGCAAAGCACAGATTTGGGGGGAGACGTTTTAGAGAACTTGGGAAGCAATTGCTTTATATTTTGGTTCATGAAAGTGTCTAATACTGGGGCTGAGCCCCGGTGGCATAAGTGGTTGAGTGCGGGACTGCGGCCCGCGGCGTTGGCGGTTCTAATCCAGCGGTGGCTCTCAGGAGCAGCACTGGGTAGCGCCCACGACCACCAGAGGCAGTGATGCCCCCCCCCCCAAAAAAAAAAGTCTAATTCTGTAGCAATCCTTCTTTTGCCCTCATAAGAAGTTTTGCAATAGTGTATCAAAGATTTATTATTTTTCTATATAGGCAAAAAGAAGTTCAGCAGTCCAGTGTTGGGCTGCGAACCAAAAGGGTAAAGATTCAAAATCACCAGCTGCTCTGTGGCAGCGAGGAGACCGTCTGCTTTGCTAACAGGCAACCTCTAAAGCCCTATGGAGCAGTTTTTCTTGGTTGTATATGCTCACCTGTGAATTGGAATCAGGTTTGGTTAGGTTGGTTGCTTTGGTATAGTAAGAAAATTACAGTGAATAAGAAATGTGGCTACTACTAAGATTTTTCAGATTTAAATACTAATATGTGCATAGTGATGAGCACCAAGGAAAATAATTAACTACCATCACCACCATTTCTGACATTTACTTGGAAAGAGTAGATGACTTCCTCAAGAATGAGTAAATAAAGAAATGAATATTCTTTTATGTAAAATAAGGAGTCACACTTTGGAAAAGTCAACCCTGAAAGAGCAAAAGAAAAGCATTGATCAGAAGACTGAGTCAGAAAGGTGGAAAGCAGGAGGCACAAGAAAGGGGCTAAATGATATTAGGTGGAAAGGAGTGCATTGAATGAGATGCAATGACACAGTGTCTGGATTTCTGAGTGTAAAACCGCTTATTTACTATGTAAACATTCACCCAAGTTACAATAAAAAGCCAAAAGAAAAGAAAAATAAGGGTTTTTCTTTTTTTGTGTGCAAAGAATATGTTTTTGGAGAAAACTCAAAAAGAAGTAAATTTTATTAAAACATGCTCAGGATTTTCAAAGAGCAAACGTGATCTTTCAAAGCAAAGTGTTGAAGATGCTAAAACACTGGGCCGAAAAGCAATCTGGTCAAGATACAAAGAAAACAAGGAAGAGGAAAGTATAAGAAAAAGTAAAGCATGATAGCAGTAAAGATCAGAATCCATAAAGCAGGAATGCAAAGTACAGATAACTGAAGGAGCTGCATCAAGTGAGGAAAGCTGTGATGAGAGCCAAATTCCTTTCCAAGGCCTTGAGGGTCTAGGATGGTGGCCAGGAAAAATGAGAGACCAGTTCAGTAGATACTTTTGATTAGAATTAATAATTAGGGAGTAGAAAATATACTCATGATGACACCCCCTTGATCTATGTCTTAGCTAGAGTAACATGACTGTTTTTATGGAACTCTGGTGGTTATTTGGGGGAGTAATTGAGGAAGAAAATGAAAACAGATACAGAAAATTCCTGAGATGTAGCAGTCCATCGGTTAGGTTATAGAATAGTGATGTTTAAAATGAGGAATAACGTGAGTAGTTTAAAATATGTTGGGCAGTAAGTCAGCAAAACTTATTAACTCTTGGATATAAGGATAAAACTAAAAATAGTCTAAGTCTTGGGTGTGAGCAAACCCTCAATAAAGGCACAAGAGCATGTATCTTATTAACAAAGCAGTTGGGAATTTAAAGGGATCCAACAGCAGGCAGGAGCACATGCACGTAAAAAGAAAATGCAAACAATGTTTATCTCAAAATGAAATTAAACAATGTTTGCATTAACATGTCTGAGAGTAGTACATACTAAAAGACACATTTTGGCTGAGCCCCGGTGGCGTAAGTGGTTGAGTGCAGGACTGCAGCCCGTGAGCTTGGCAGTTCAAATCCAGCGGCGGCTCTCAGGAGCAGTGCTGGGTAGCTCGCACAATCACCAGAGGGCAGTGATGCCCCCCCCAAAAAAAAAACAAAAAACAAAAGCAAAAAAGACACATTTCTAATAATAGTGCCTTCTCCTATACTCTGCTTACATCAACCTACCGTAGACTACTAGTATCTATACTTTATTTGCAAGTTAACATTTTAATAATTATCATAAATAGTTGCCTGATTTGCATATTCCAGTTCATAATCCAACTGTTCTGAGGATCAACCACAGTTATCTTATTACTCATGCCAAGACTTCTATATTAGTCTGAATAATATATCCCAGACTGCATTTGTTTCCAGTTCTTTGAGCATTCTAAATATAGTGCTTTTTTAATGAAAGATTGAATCACGCATATGCTAGAATAATCTCTCTGACCCACGATTACATTGAAGCTAATTTTTATTGTGTAATTATCAGCATTACAATGTAGTGCCTTTTTCTACTTTCCTGATCCAGTGAGTTTTGCATACATAAAGATTCAAGTGATTCATTTTTTTTTTAAAAGAAATGATGGGTCATACCCATTAAGAACTGAAAATTTGGAAAATAGGTTAGAAAACAATATTGATAATAACCATTTGAGTTTTAGCTACAGGAGAAAGGATTTTTTTTGGAAAGTCCTAAGTATGCTTAGCAGTTAACTCCAAAAATGTAGGATGAAATCATCATCAGATTGGAAGAATCTTGAACATTTGTTTTTTGTAAATTCCTCTTGAAATTGCTATATTACTTACATAGGAAGTTTTTCCTTATTAAACTATGGACTGGTAAGACTGAAAATACCTGATTTTTTAAAAAGTACTTATTTTGTTATCCCCAATAATACATTCATTCATTGGCATTTGTTTTCTAAGAGGAATATACTTGGCTTGAATTGCCATAGGTTAAACCTGATGTATTAAAAAAAAATTCAACTTTTTGGATATAACACCTGGGTAATTTATAAGCTTTCTGTTTGTTTTTGTTTTTGTTTTGTTTTGTGGCATCACTGTCCTGGTGGGAGTAGGAAGCTCAGTCTTGCTCCTGGAGAGCTATACTGCTGGATTTGAACTGTCAACCCTAGGCCACCAGGGCTCAGCCGCTTTCTGTTTGTTTTAATGGTTCATATTTCACACAGGCTACTATCAATTCTACATAATATAATCCTATAATACAATAAGCTATATCCTGCTGATATTTAAAAATTCACCCTGTTCTTACCTGGTGTTTCTTTAAAACTTATAGAATCCAAATTAAAAGGAAAACACTATTTCTTCCAAGGCAATTTGTCTTAAATTCATTTACCTGTTATCAATGAATAGTGATTCTTATTAATTAACCCATGGCCTTAAAACTCTTGCTTAACACATATGCCTATTGATTATATGAAAATGTGTACTATTTCTAGTAATTGGGTATGAAATATTTTTTGTGAGAACATACGATAGAGATAAGAGATGGGGTCTTTCCTTTTATTCATGTGATGAAAGTAAGTAAAACAGCATTGCTTAACACGATCGTGGAAGTTATTACTCAATAAAAATTTAAAAAGTGTAATTTTTATTCAACAAAAATATCAGAAGACCCAAATCCCAACTATGAACAATGGAACATCCCCCCCACAGAGGGGTCGCAAGAAGGGGTTGAGTCAATCAGGGTACAGTAAAGCACTAATGGGTCAAGCAATATACCAGTGATCCTTTGAGTCCTCTTCACTGTCATGACCCCAGGGCCGCTTCCCAATCTAGACCAGACAGGAACATGGGCAGAGGTCTAAGCAAGAGATAAAACTCACAACACATGGAACCCAGGAACAGGAATGGAAACTGAGATACGGAAAGAGTTGGGGAAGGGGGAAGGAGAGAGGACAGGGAGAGGGGCACTGATCGCAATGAATGGCACATAACCACACACACCCCATCCAGGGGGAAGAGCAACAGAAACCAGAGAAGAGAGACAGCGGTCGGTGTGAGATTTGAAGATAATTACTCTACAATCTATCAAGGGGCCATGAGGGTTTGAGGGTGGGGGAAAGGGGAGGGGAGAAAAAGAGCTCAACCCAAGGGGTCAATTGAAAGTCAATATCTAGAAAAGAATGATGGAATATATGTACGAACATGTTGGATACAATTGATGTATGGATTGTAACAGTTTTAAGAGCTGCCAGTAAAATGATTATTCAAAATATATGGAGAAAACTTTTTTAAAAAACATATCGTCCATCCTAGTCTATACTCTTTTCTTTTTTTTTAGGCATCACTGCCCTGGTGGTGGGAGTAGGAGGCCCAGCCTTTGCTCCTATGAGCGGGAATTGAGCCTTCACCCCACTGGGCCGCAGTCCCGCGCACAACCACTATGCCACCGGGGCTCAGCCCCCTAGTCTATGCTCTTTTTTTTTTTTTTTTTTTGTCTATACCCTTTTGAAGATGGTCCTTCTACCGTGCTAACCCTCTCCTGAAGAATTCTGTGCTCTTCGATATTGCATTACATCAAAATAGTGTCTGGGCAATTTCAAGGGACTCAAATTGTGTTCCTTTTTTTGGGGGGAGCAAAAATAAGTCCAAAGGGTCAAGATTAAGACTGTCAGTTGTCTAGGGATAAGATTTCTTAATTAAATCTTTCTTTCAGGGTTAAGACCCTCCTGATAATATTGAGCTCATGAGTGAGATGGCTATATTTCTCTTCATTACAATTTAATTTGAATTTACTATATTTCCCTTTCTTTGGAATGCCCATTGTCAGGAAGTTTGTTACAAGGACAACCTAAGCCCTAATTTTATACTATTCTTGTATAATTGTAAAATGTACAGCTTATTAATTAAAAACTTATCTGAAAGAAAGTCTTTTAATTTGGAAAGGTTGCCATTTTTCATCATTTTAGTTATGAGTAAGAGTATCCTTTTAGTTTTGTTCCCCCATCAGGTTAAATATTATAGCACATTAATCAAAGGATTCATGATTATTACCATATATTTTTGCTTTATATTGTGTCACATGCTCTACTTAGTACTTCACATGCTTTTATCTCATGTAAGCTTCACAACCATTCTTCATCATAGAAAGTTGCTGCCTCTATTGTACAGATGAGGAAACTGAGATGCTGAACAGGGAAATATATGCTCCATCTGGCAGAGCATGCATTCACGTGTTTTGTCTGAGTTTGAGATTTTAATTGCAATTCTGTCATACTCCATTTCATAGTTTCATTTCAACTGCATGTTGCTGTTTTAATTTTACTGATTCAGTAAATGTTTCTCCCTGAAATTAACTTTGAACTGTAGCCTTAGATTATTAGCAGTGAGCTTCTTTCCCCTTTAAGAGATACTGTGTATTTATTATACAAACTCACATAAATATATCTGTTGATGTGACTACCAAGATACACAGGAATTTGTATTGTATTTATAAGTTCCACTCTTTAGCTTTCACCAGGATGTAGATATCTGTGTAATGTTGCTCTTCCAACTCCTCCTTTAAAAATAAGTGTTTTCACAATTTAACAAAAGAATGTTTTAAGATTAAACTTAAAAATTCTATGTACTCATATAATTTTAAAGTACTTGACTTTTACATCTGAGATTTCGTTATCTAAAATAATAATCTAAAATTTTGTTTTTGACTATTAAGTATGGCCACTAATTTCTTGGACAGTTTGTAAATTAATAAAAGGTAATATGAAAAAATGTTTTAAGTATGTAATCTGCCTGTATTTACTGTAAGACTGGATTTTTCAGTTAAATTGGTGGTCTAGGACCTCTCCCATGAACGATCAGTTTCAGGAGGCTGAAGTTGATCCCAACTCCAGCCGGGGGCTACTGTTCTCATTGGCCACTGTGTGCGTGGATAATTTTGAGTCACGTTTACCTTTCCCGAGAACATCTTGAAGAGTCAGTTCATTTCTTATGAAATTTTAAATTTGACAAGAAAATTTAGCAATATATATACTAATTCACTTAAAAGGACACAAAAGGTTTTAAGTCTTTACACTATTTGTTTCTCTAATATTTCTCTATCACGTGTGCTGTGGCTACTTAGAACTTTGTTTTCAACTTCATTTTTAATTACATCTTTCCACCCCTTACTATGAAATACACATACTTGATGAGAATTGTGTAAAAATTCAGAGATAAACATTTTCTTTATTTTGTAGTACCTTTCAGAATCTATACCTGGTGTAAAATGACACTCTGAGACTTGATGTTTTTAGATATAAGGTGAAGACATGTTTGAGTAAATGTACTTATTTATAGTACTAGCCTGGCTGTTTTTAACTTAACCTAGTTTAAAATATGTGTTTCTCCCTTCACGAAGCAGATGTTTGTGGATAAAAGGCACTCACTAGCAATCTATTGTAAACCTGTGGTTATCATGATTTCAGCAGTGCACAGTTAGAAACCCTAAATGCCTTTAGCTAAAACATGTCTGCAGTTAAAGCTAAAGGGGAGTCCAAAATTCCATTTATTGTGTTGTGAAATCTCAGTCACATTCTATAGATTATTGTCTTAATAAATCATATGCATAAATGTGAGGAGATACTAGTGGAAATGCTGTACTCTTTGCATCCTTGTTTAAAACAATGTGACTTTCTCTAAAAACACTTTTTTATGGCAAACAACGTCTTTTTTTAATCAACTTCTTTTACTTATGAATGTAAAACATTTCACAAAGTTACCAGCTTATGTAAAACGATATGTCATGTCCATTTCACACTGTAATGGCCACAACTGCAAACTGTGATGAGCTGTTCTAATGAATGTAAATATTACATTATATATGTAATGTGTGCTATGTACTACATGTAGTTTGTATATACAGAATTTAATAAATATATTTATTGATTAATTTACATTACTAATGGATATACCTTCACAATTGCCATTGTATCTTAAAATGGCACTTTAGTGTGAGTTAAATTACTTCTCAAGCAGGTATAATAAATGTCTGATATATTAAAGCACATTCATTTGTACTACTCAATCACATCAAGGTCTTTGTGATACTTAAGAAATACGTTTGTGTGTTGTGTGTGTGTGCGTGTGTGGTCCAGAAGGACCCCGTGTTACAGACATGGCTTCCTACAACTTCTTTCAAGAATCAGACCTGTCAACTAAAACGATCATATTAAACTCTCTTGCACCCTCTGTTGTTATTTTCAGGTACTACTACACATGTTTCCAGGCTTGTATTGCCATTAGATTATTAACATGCCTGCAACAATTCAACTTTGGTTATTTTACTTTCCATTACATTAGATGGAACGGTAACGTAACATTTGTTACAGTTCTCTGTTAATATTTTTCTTGTGCTGCAGATAAGTTTCTATCGTAGGACGACAAAAGTGAAAGATGAATCTGTTTCACTTCAGTTTTTCCTCGTTAGCAGCTTTCAGCCCTTTCAAAGGGTGCACACAAATGAACATCTCTCCAGGAAGGTTGCCACTCGCTGTACAGAAAAATTTCCAGAATTGCGAATTTTCTCCGTTCTTCTGTCAACCTTTTGATTGTCAGACTGAGCTTCCTTCCAGAAGAAGAGTCTGAAATCACCCATACTAAAACTAAGAATTTATAACTGTAAGGAACAGATGTTTTCATAAACATTTGCTATAATTAATTTCAACTAGGGGATTGAAGGAACAAAGCCGTTTTTCCCTGCTTCAAAACTTTATTGCCTTTTCTCTATATAACAAACTCCGAAATCTTTCCCCTAATATTGTTTGTGAAACAATTGTACATCCATATTTGGTATGTTTTTGAGGGGGTGTGGGGCTGCCCTCTTTTCTCTCATCATCCTCTACACCTTGAAGGTTACAGTAAATGTGACATTTTCATGTGAAAATAGTTATGAACTGGAGGAAACCTTAATAGTTTATTATGATGATAAACGTGGTAGTTTACAAATCAAAAGTCTCTTAATTATCTGTAGACTTTGCGAGCTAATAAATAGCAGCATAAAGAAAGAAAACATTCTACTGGTGAGGTTATCTATTTTGTAATCTTTAATTTTAAGGAGAAATAACTCAAACTTTAAATGTATGATGAAGCAGTTATTCAGTGCTGATTACAGAATGTTTCACAAAAAATGCCTGCAAGCTGTTAAACAACATGTGTTGTATGAAATTTTCATTTACTAATTTTCCTTAAATCTTTTCATTTAATTATGTCGCATTAATAGTTGTTGATTTTAAAGAAGTACAGTGTAACGTGTAAGTAATCATCTTCATCTAGATCCCTTTAGATTGGTTGTAAATCTTGCATTGCCTTTCTGTGGACTGTTTTTATGTGTGAAAGTCGTCACCATTGTCTGGTGTTAGACCGCATTTAAGACTTTGGTTTAAAAAAATTTCTGCAAGTGCATTTTGGAAGCAAAGGCAGTCAAAAGCGCTCTGACTGGGCTCGGCTCAGTTCTGGTCCTCTGGAACACTTTGGCACAGCTGCAAAGATTTTTCAAGAGAACCAGTGTTCTTGACTAATCTGTCAACTATAAAATGTGCGAAGAAAAATAGGTAGCTGTCATTAAAATTACATTTCAGCTTTCAATAACCGTTTAATGAGTAGCATAATTATATAAGTATGGTACCTTAAGTACTATACTCAATAATTAAAAATAATCTCATCTTTAAAGTGAAAGCTCTGTAATTACTATTTGACTTAACCAGGACCACTGTGATGATCTCCAGTGGCACCTTAGATTGTTCAAAGTGGATTAAAAGTATAAATTAAAATTGGATAAATCATTAAATTATTAAGCTTTAACCATCGCAAAATGAATATAATGTGATGCTTGAAAGTTACATTACAGGAATTAGTAATATAAAATGTAATCAGTTTCTAGTCATTTTAATTTGTTTTGAAGAATAAATGATGTATTTCATAGTAAACTAGGGTTTCATCAAAACTTGACTTTAAAATATATACTCTAAGAACTTAAACTGTTAAAGTTCAATTTTTAACAATAAGGATCTTTCACATTGGGACATTGCTAAGACTTACTAATGGCTTTCTGTAAGTTTATTTCTATTCTATAGTCTTGCAACTGACAAGGACAAGTTTGTTCTAAATTCGGTTTAATAAATAGGCCATTCTTTTTGAGTAAGCATTCCTCTCCCCCTACCCCAAATATCTGTTATTATTGTAAGAAACACCCATATCTTCTGATGAGTGGTGGTAGTAGTTTTTCATTTTGTAAAGAACTGAGCTTTTGACCACAGTTAAAGCCAAGTTTTAGAAAAATATGAAGGTGTACTACAAGCTTAAAACAATGCATGCTGTTGACCCTGTTTCAAACCAGCTCTCCATGTCTGCATCTTGTGTAGTACGTTTCTACTAAGTAACAATTGGGGGCTGCAACCCCTACCGCTTTGCTCCATTTTGCCTGCTGGGGTCTTCAGCATGGGTGGTGGCTTGACCATGAAAAAGTTTGTCTGTGTTTACAACAAATAAGTTTCAGTGATTTCTAAATTTTGGGTTTTGCTTGTGATTCATGAGAAGAAAATATCTATAGCATACATTAATTGTTCCTGTTAGCCGTTACTTTGGTTGAATCAAAATTAAGTATCAAAATGAATATTTAAAATATAAGTCCCTAAATACAAAATATTATTTAGGAAAAGAAACAAGAAGACATGTTTTGTTTTGTTTTAACCAGTATAAGGGGGCTTCAAAAAGTCTGTGGAGAAATTCTGTTAAAATTTTAACCCATTTTCCAGTATGTTTTCCAAGCTCTCCTCAAATAGTACAAAGAACTATCACATTTTTTTTAAATAGAGATATTCTCCTTTAGAATATCCATTACTCAATGTTTAATATTTTCTCTCTAGGTGATACGAATAAAAATGGAAGACAAACAAGTTCTACTTTAGACTCAGATGGAACTTTTAACTCCTATAGGTAAGTTGATGGCTGCACAGATACATAATTTTTGCAAGAAAATGTTCAAGTCACATAATCGTGAAAGATTCTGATCTTACTAAGGAACTGCTGTCCTTGCTTTAAAAATAGGACACATTTAAAGGACATTGGTGTGAAATAGTTCTGTAGACTTGAATGAATAGTGGAAAATACAGCAACTACTTGAGGAAATAAATTTATTTTGGTTGTCGTTATTCAGAGTAGGCTCATTGGAATAAACACATGTAGTATTAAGCTTCATTATAACCCATGCTTTTAAAGTCTTTAAAATGTTCAGTATTATCTTTTTACAGTACCATCACTTTCCTTTGTTTAGGTTCTCCACTAAAACCGTGCTGCTTGTGAAAGTCTTAAGAGAATTTAGAATGTAATTCATGGTTCATTTAAGTACAACTATCTCGTTTGGATCCTCAGCACACAGGGCAGTTACATCTCAATTACTGTCTTGGTTTTTTGGGGGGTTTTCAGAAAGTCACATGACTTAAGAAAACACATAGCTTCCTAGTAATAATATTTCCCTCATAACTGGAATTTTGCTCAAGGAAGTGTCTATGGATTTTATGCATTCATAACCAAGCATCCTAGGGAGAAGAATTATTAAAATGTAAGGAGACTTCAAAATAATCGTGGACAAATTTCATTATCCTTAAATTCCATTTTCCAACAAATATTTAGAAGCCCCCCTCGTACTTCTGCCCATAATGTTTGTATCGTTATCCAGAATGATGCAGGAACTGGCATGTTTTCTTCTTGGAAAGAAAGTAAATTCCAAGTACATTGTCCATGCAGTTAGTTTTGCTATCATGTAACAACACTATTGTATGTAACAACCACTGTCCACTAGGAAACTCCTGGGAATGTCAAGCCAAATCTCCTTTCCTGTAAGGACTGGGGAATTTACGCTATTGTCCATGTATACACTAGCTCTCATTGAGGTTGGTAAGGTAGAGGGGCAGCAACAACCTGGACAGCCTCAGCCTCCTCAACCAGCCGGGCTGACCCAGTGGCCCCAACGCCAGGCTCGAGCCTAGGAACGATTTGTGAGGCTGTCTCCAGACCGAGTGGCGTTTTGTTCTGTTGTCCCCAGAACAGTCAGACATAGTAGGTAGGTGACACTTACCAAGACCAACACCTCTGCTTCAAACTGTGCCGTGTCTCTGTACCCAGCCTTTGAACAAAAGCCCAGAGGGAGGGTCTGATGAGCATGGAGCACTTCATGGAGGTGTGATGAACGAGAAAGGTTGTGGAGCTCATAAATTCCAGGCATGGGCTGGTGATCAAACACTTGACATCTTTTCCTCGTACGAGCCTGAGTCCATGTAAATAATCAATTGTTCAAGTACCTCAGTGCCGCACCAGATTCTGCTCCCATTCTACTAATACCGGTGGAGTATTCGCAAAGCGGTAGAGCTCGTATTGTTTTTATTTTCAGCTCCCTGTCCCTGTCGGACCTCACAAGTAATGGCATTCTCTGAATCCTTCTGTTAGTCCTACGTGTCATATCTTGCGTTTGGCACAGTAAATAGTCAGTAGAATCCGTCATCTGAACAGGACACAACTGTGGCACCCTCCACCCACCCCAAGTGAATAAAAAAAAAAAGATAATATACACAATTTGACATGTAACTGAAATGTTAGTAAGATATATCACATCTCTTGGGGTAATATCATTATTAGGTATAAATGCAATAAAAAATTAACCAAGACAAAAGGAAAATAAGAACATATTTTAGAGGAAGAAATAGCCCATTGATATGTGTATAAATTTTGCTGGCAAATTATATTTTACAACAACCTTAGATTGTTAGCCAATTAGAGTAAATAATGGACATGATATAAAGGTAAGAAAAGCATGTTAATGTGAAGGCATGGAATTACCCTGTATTTAGTTTTGTCCTTGAATAGTAGGAAGATTTAAGTATCTTAGTATTATCGGATGATAATTGTATTTTGAAAATGAAGTTGTAATGCAACTTTACACAGTAAATACTAATGTTGTTAACTAATATATTTTTAATCAATGCCTGTCACTGTTGTAGTGTTAGGATATTAATTTATTGTTGTAATTAAAACAGCAAGATAAAAAGCTCAGGTAGTACAGTATATAAAAGCAGGCTTTTAATAGTTGGCATGCCAGGGTTGTTATTAAATAGTATTAGAGTATTTAAGGTGTGAAATGAATATTTTTTCTACTCAGTAGGCAATAGCTCTTAGAATATAATGAGCTACTTGTGAATTTGACACTTAGGTTAAATGGAGAATTCATAGAAGCACTGCTCTGGGGTATATTTTCATATTAAGGTGAGCTGACAAAACCTAGAAATTGTTGCAAAATTACCCTGAAATGGCAACAGAATTGTCAGTAAAATTTACTCCTAAAAATGAAAAATCTTTTTCTTCTACCATTATAGCACTTTAAAACTAACTAAAAGAAGAATATTAGAAAGTGTACATACTTCAACCCCTACACATCTTTTGGCCTAAAAATTCTTTCTTGGGGT
Source organism: Nesogale talazaci (assembly GCA_004026705.1). Taxonomy (NCBI): domain Eukaryota; kingdom Metazoa; phylum Chordata; class Mammalia; order Afrosoricida; family Tenrecidae; genus Nesogale; species Nesogale talazaci. The sequence continues at coordinate 53,658 of PVJH01011927.1, read as the reverse complement.
TATTCAAATTGCCTCAGTAACCCGAATCCTTCTCCACATGTAGGCAGGCAGCGCCAATCTTAAGCCTGACAGCCCCACATTCAAACTACACATTCTGGGCTCAGGATAGAGACCAGCTTTCCCTCCACATCTATAAAATGGGCATCTTCCAGGCTTCTTTCTCACAGCTGTTTGAAAGACTGAGATAAAATGTATAAAACAAAAGCCAAATGAAAAGCCAAGGTATTGTTCTGGATTCTTCATGGTTCCCTCACATAAATTGGCAACTTTATTTAGTTTTCATTAACCCTTTAAAAAGACATACCCTTTTAGAGTGTATGTAAATGTTTAACTTCTAAGTTCTGTCTTAAACTGGTTACCCAAATTTATATCCTTTCCATTATTTGTTTATATATTTGTATCATTATCCAAGTTGTGAATGTCAACAAGGCATGGTCTTTATTTTGATTGTTAATTTATTTCGATATACATATATATATAATATGAAAATCTTGACTTTAAGTAGAAGTAGAAGTTTTGTACAACCTCAGCTTTGTCTTCTCATTTTGAAGTGGGAATAAGAAAGAGTTGCAATAGGGAGTTAGTGACATAGCATCACATAGTAAATGGTAAACAATCAAACATAGTAAATGGTAAAAAGCCCAGCTGCTTGGTGTTCTACTCTATGTCATTGTATCTTTCACCTTTGGATATTGTAGAATTTTCCTGCACGTGCGCTAAAGTAAAGAGCCAAAGGAGTAGGGCAATGCTTATACAATATCTTAGTCTCTTGACCACAAAGGAACTAAGAACTAGAGATTTGAAATTTTCAGGCTCAGATTTAGTATTTTAGGTTGTTTGCGGATAGCGTATTTGTACACTTGGTGGAAAAAAAAAACAAGGAAGACATTTTACTATCAATATGAATTAAGGCTTGGATTTCTAGAACTTTGACAAATATGAATGTAACCATGGGGTCCCTAACTATAGTTTTATAGGCATAATGCACAGAGATTTGTTTTGAAATGACTCCAATGCAAAAACTTTGTCAGAAGGCAATTTCGATTCATAGCTACTCACTGCAGGCCTGCTGCCGCACGGGGTTTCTGCAGCTGTAATTCCTTATGGGAACAGTGAGCCTCATCTCTCTCCCAAGGGGAGGGGCCAGTGGCTCTGAACCGTTCACCTGGGTTACCAGCCCCTTCTTTGGGTAACCACTCTCCTCCTACCAGGGCCCCTGTTAAGAGAGTTGACTCACTGCTTCAGAGTCCAATGCTGACTCATCGCCACCTGCTGTGGGTTTCGGAGACTGTGGCTGTTTAAGGGAGTGGAAAACCCGGTCTTGGTCCCAGTGTCGTGCCCACCACTGCATCACAGCCCAAAGCGTAACCACTACCCCACCAGGGCTCCCTCTCATAGACTAAGAGATCTTCATGTGGATTGCGTCTTTTGTAGTTTCACTTCAAAGATTCAGGTAGAGTCTAGCTGCATTGAACTCCAAAGCCACCAATATAGTGATTATATGATGCTTAAGTGCTGGGAATAATATGCACAAGTAAAATTGTGCTAAAGATAATTCAAAATTGAATGCAGCCACGCACAGGAAGGGAGCTACCCCAAATCCAAGCCCAATTCAGCAAAGGTTGTAGCATAGGGCTATCACTGCTGTCATCAAACGGGTCTTGCCTAAAAGCAGAGAGTGTCAGAAAGCTGTTTACCCATGTCTAGCCACCTAGTCCAAGGCATTCAGAACAAACTCTGGATAAAGTTGCAAAGGATGGAACTTGCAGACTACTTCATAGTGCTCCTGCAGAGCGTGTACACAGATTGAGGCCGTCATTTGAACAAAACAAGGGGATGCTGTATGATTTAAAATCACGAAGTGCGTATCAGAATTGTATCCTCTCACCACACTTATTCAATCTGTATACTGAGCCGATAATCCAGGAACAATGAGGCATCAGAACTGGAGGAAGACTCATTTACAACCTGTAATATACAGAATGGATTATACCTCAACATCAAGAAAACCAAAATCCTTACAGACCAGTAGACAACATCATGATAAATGGAGAAAAGATCATAATTGATAAGGATTTCATTTTACTTGAATTCATATTCTTGGGCACAGCGATCAAGAAAACAGAGGATGTATTGCATTAGGTAAATCCACTGCATAAGTCCTTTTCACAGTATTAAAAAGCAAAGATGTTACCTTGAGCGATGAGATACCTTGTGGTATTTTTAACGACCTTATCTAGAAGTAAAAGCTGGATAAAGACTATGGAAGACCAAAAAAGAACTGATAGCCTTTGAATTATGTTGTTGCCAATGAATATTAAGCATACCATGGGCTGCCGGACAAATCAGTCTCAGAAGAAGTGCAACCAGAATTTCGTAGTAAGCATGATGAAGCTTTATTTCATGTACTTTAGACATGTTATCAGGAGGCTGCAGCCCCTGGAGAATGGCATCATGGTTGTCAACATAGAAGGGAAAAGGGAGGAGCCTCAGTAAGATAGCCAGCCCACTGGCCGCAGCCATGAGCTCGAACACCACAGAGGTGCTGAGGAGTGCAGAGCCGGGCAGCGTTCTCTTCTACTGGACACAAAGTCCCCCTGAGTTGGAACCAACCACAAAGTACTTAGCAAGTGATAGGCCCCATCTTGTCCTGAAAGTTGTGATTAACTTTTTGGAGGTGAAATTTTGTACAGCTCCAACTAATTTGCAGGTGACACCTTAAAATGGAAATCTGTTGTATAGCTTTTACAGACCAGTGTTGCTGTTAGCTGTCAAATTCTGGGAACCATGAGGATATCTTATTGAACCACTAAAACCGAGAGGAGCTGCTGGGTATGAAGGAAGGAGAGTAGCGTGCTGATGCGCGGTGTGCAGTTGGTGTGCAGCTCAGTGACTGGAGCAGAGGGCCGCATGGTGGAGGGAATATTTTCTCTCCCCCTCCTCTTCCCAAGGGCAGCTGACCTTCTCCTCGCCAAAGAGGCGAGCCCCTTGCCAGCACATATGACTACAGACTATTATATTAATCTGTTTAGCTGGAGTACCAGCTGCTTGCATGTTTTTAATTATCTTATTAGATGGTATAACAGTGACCTATGAAATAAAATGAAGGTGAACAATTTGAAACTTTCCCTTTTTTGCCCTATGCTCCTAAATAAATATCTTTGTTGAGCAAAGGATAACTTTCTACCAGAGTCCATAGGAAGTCTGTATGGTGTTTGAGTTACTGCAGTGCTTCAAACTACTGTATTTTGTAGGGTTTTTAAAATATAATACCACACCCCAAATAGAAAACAACTCCATTTATGCCTCATTTAATAATAATAAAAGTTAGCTTGTGTGTATGTAGCCAGATATTAGTGATCAATGTGTAGTTAGAGTCAATTTAGCAAGAGAAAACTCAGACTGGTTATTTGGCATTATAGGGTAAGCTAAAAATAATGTTTAATTTTCAAAATGATCTTTTCATTTTATAAATGATAAAAGAGTATGTGTCATTGTGGATGATTTTTAAAATAACTTTGCACACTTTATGTAACTGAGTCGTGTAGAGTCTGCAAAGCCTCTAGTATACTTTAATTATTTTTACAGGTTAATTTCACACGGCATCATTTATGAACATTTCCCCAAACTGCTGTTAGGAAAGATGTACTGCCTTCTGGATTTTGACAATTGGATGATTTTCAAATAATACTTGGCGGATACAATGTATTTTTTTAAGCGGGGTGGCACACTGGAGAGAGTACTCGACTACTCACTTAAGGGGTGGCAATTGGAACCCCCCAGTTCGACCACTGGGCAGGAAGGATAACACTGTAGGAAGCTGCAGGGTGGAGAAAGAGGGAAAACCCCTGAGAGCTTTGTACTCTGCTCTGTATCGTCACCAGATAGACACCATGAGTCACAACCCCTTGGTAGTGGGTAAATTCCGTATTGATTGCCAGGGGCACAGTTGAAAATAATAATGGTTATTCTTTTCCAGCCAATGATTGTCCAGTTATACATCACAGTCAGTAAACAAAATTGTAATAATTTAGGAATTCTGTTACTGAATTAAAGAACAAAAATTACCTGGATGCAACAAGAATGGCAAAATACTTGTGTCTCGTAGATTACAATTCTTAAAATTAGGAGGATGTGTTGTCTTGAGACTTGAAAAATATATAGAGAGTTTACATGCACACTACGTAATTATTTGTGTGTTTTTGTTTTTGTAGAGAGAAATTATTCTTTCTCCTCCTGCCACTGGTAAAAATTCTGTATTTTTAATTTTAAAATTATGGAAAACACAGGGAGGGAGCATTTACTTTTTAATTATTTTGTTTTAGTCCTTCTAGGAAAGCAGTTTTCAACCTGTGGGTCGAGACCCCTTTGAGGATTGAATGACCCTTTCACAGTGGGTTTTCCCATTCATAGCAGTAGCAAAATTGCAGTTATGAAGTAGCAATGAAAATAATTTTATGGTGGGGGAGGGTGGGTCACCACAACATGGGGAACTGTATTAAAGGGTTGTGGCATTAGGGAGGTTGAGAAACCACTGTTCTTGGCAAAGGGATAAAGCAACACTTTATTGAAGTGTAGAATTCAATTGTATTTCTTTATCGATTAGTTTCCAATACCCACCTTGTGTCAGTCACTATACATTTGCATAGCCTAATGAATCAAACATTGTTGAAGTTTATTAGAAACTTTTCTTTGTTTTAAATTTATAATTTATCCCTTTGAATCTAAAAGTTAGCTGTTTACTAAGAAAATCATATTACTTTGGATTAAATGATGAAATAAATTTGAAGTGATCAGCTATAAACCCTATCACAAAAAAGTTACACATAGCCAATTTCTTTTGAAACCAATCTTTGGGGAAGATATATAGGAAATTATCTCCTATCTACTCTATATGTTTTGGGCCTAATGCCTTTTAAAATTTTCTATTTGTATGTAGGCGTCATCATATGTCTTGTTGAAATAAATCAAATCCTAGAGGAGGAATAAGCTGACAAAAATGTATTTTGGACAGGAAGACTTAAAAATTCAGAAAAATGGGCTATCTTTTTAGAATGATAGAATTTTGTGAACTTGTGATTTTTAAAAATGCAGGCTCCATTGGGTTTGATTGAAGTGCCAGTTAGGAGTTGATCACTCCGCCATTTGCACCACCCAAGCCCTGGCTTCCCTATTTATTTAAGGACCAGCTCTATTCATACCTACGTATCTACATTGTACAGGAGAAATTTCATGTGACCTTCGCTTCTATTTAGCTTCACAATGTAACTACCACATGCTCGTATTTCCTGTTTCTCTATGGTCCTAAGAAGCTTCACGAGAAACTTTACCATGGAGTGAGGAGTGCAGATTGCCCACAATGCACAGACCTCGTTTTTTCGAGGAACCTGAAGCCAGAGCTTATGTGTGCTTGTGTGCTTATCTGGACAATGAGGTCAGTTTTGAGCAGAGAAAGGAAAAAAGAAAAATAAATTGCAATGATGAATGTATCTCCTCAAAGTGAATTTTTTATATATAATAATGAATTGGTCAGTACCTCTGCTTGTCTATCTAGTACAGTCTGTACTAGCTAATTGATCACGAGGGCTCTGAAAATACGTTAGCTTATATTTTGAAATATTAGCTGTTTTGTTTATGTTAACATCTTAAATGAAAATCACCCAACCCATCTGAACATACATGTTACCATCTGAGTTTCTTTGCTTCAGACGCCCCCATCAAGCCCTTCTTATTATCTATAGCCGAGCTTTAGAAAGAGAAAGAAAACAAAACCCCCAAAAAAGACATGTTTGTTTGTTTACAAAGTCAGCTGCAAGCCCATCATTGAAGAGCTGTGTAAATGTTTATCTTTGAAAAGACAGGCCTGCGTTTGAAATATGAAGCTAAGCTGCCCTGGGTCTCTCAGCACAGAGGGCTCCTTTCCCAGGACTTGCGTTTCACCCATGTTCAAGTTGCAATGCTCTCTTGCCAACCCCATGAGTCATCCTTTGTGTTGTATTTTTTTCTATAGGAATAGAGGTGAAATGTGGAAAAAACAGTTAAATGTGTGATCTATAATGTCAAAGTGTTATTGGACTTAAAATTTAATAAAGCAGTGTGCAGAAATAGGATTTAAAATGGAAAATATAAACTCAAAAAACTTTCATTTATTATTCATTTATTTGTGTGTTTACTATTTAAAGTCATTAATTTATATAACGCTTAATTTCTGATTTTAAGGCATTGAAAATTTGTAATTCTTCGAGATGCAGTTTAAGGGAGGGTCTTGTCTTTCAAAGACTATTTTAATTGTCGCTAATTTTCATTATTTGTGTAGAAAACCTTAGTTTCGTAGAGGAATATGGCAGTGGGTGGTTATTATTTAACTTGATTTTCATTCTAGGTCTTTCCGACATTTGCTCATAGGTTTTTGTTTGTATTTTCATTCTCAAGACCTCTTAGTATATTTTCAAACAATCTCCAAATCGTTATTGTGCACCATTTATGGGCAAGCCAGAGTACCGACTCTGCAAGACTCAGAGGGGATTACAGTACAACTCTTGTTTTAGGGTCCCTGTGATTGCACATAAGACATGCATAAGGGAAGCTACTGAGGTGAGGGTCAGGGTGATGCTGGAGACTTCCTAAGAACGAGGAGAAGGTCAAATGAGGCGGTTACACATTGAGGGATGTGGTTGAGTGCACTGAGCATTTTGTTTTCGGCAGGGCTGGTGGGGGCAGGGGGCAATTCGTAAGAACAAGACAGTCTTCATTTTCTCCTCTCTAGCAGTGCTTGCTTTCTCTTTCTGGTTTCTTTTGCCACATTAGAATGAATCAATTTGGTGAGACTTCTCTTTGTTAGTGACAGAATTGAACTCCACGCCAGCCCCAAGGAAAGCAAATATGACCCACACCACACATATACTTGTTAGTTTCATTGCAGTGACTGTGTTATTTGGCATACATTGCTATCTTGGTGCAATAGAAGATATTTGAGTTTATCAGAGATGCTCGGTATATTGAAATGGTGATCTTTTAAATGGTTACAATCTCAGAAAATTATGAAATCGTTGATCATGACAAAGTTGTGAATGGATGTCATGTCCTTAAAAATCGAGGAAAAAATCAATAAAGCAGCTATGGGGGAAAAAAAGTATTTGGTGATAAAGAGCACATTTGAAATTTAAAAGGCATCTTAGTATCATCTGAACATATGGACATGGTTTTTCAACCCATGATTATAGATTCAGTGTTCTGAGATGGCTATAAAAGTAGTTTCTTTGGGTTGACATATTCCCATAGTTTCCAAGACTATTCCAGTCTTCTTGTTTTGATGAGAAAACAGACTTGGACGATTCAGATGTCACGTCCAACTCTCTCAGCCCATGACAAGTAAAACAGGGTAGTTGAGCACCAATCCCTTAACTCTCATTTTGAAGTTTTAAATGTGCTTCTAGATCTTAACATTCTTTCAAGCCGTAGAGCTCTTCTGGCAGTGGTGATAACTTGTGAGGTCATCTATCTGGGCTTTGTTCAGTTAAGAGTTTATAATCTCCAACTCTAGACCCAGGCCCACAACCTGGTTTTTCGTTTTTCTTTTTGCATTCTATGTTGCTTGATCATGGACTGCTTTTCCACAGAAGAGATTGAGGAGTAGTGGGAAGGTGAAGGGTCAGTACATAAAGTGAGGGATCTGTTTGATATTTTTAGCACTACTGCCAACCCTGATTCTTATACTACCATCTAGAGAGCTAATGAACCCTAGAGGAGGAACCCCATCTTTCTTCTCTACTTCACTAGCTACCATTCTCAATCACGATATTTTTAAAAGCTGGTTCACATTTTCAATCTCCTAGAAGAATTCTGTGGAACAGCTTGACAGAAGCATGCCTTTGATTCCTATAAAGATATCTGTAGTCATGTAAATTTTTGTGATGGCCCCTTGGGAATATCTGTGTATTGTCCATATGGATAACAGATAAAACAGTGAATTAAAAATTTATGCATCAGGAATATATTTGATTTCTATTGAAGTAGATGAACTTGCAAATGATATAAAATTTTAGCAAATGGATATTTTTTTCTGTAACAGGCTTGTCTTATGTAAGGTAATTTAATTTGGGAGAGAAATAATGAGAAAATTACTAGTCTCTCTTTGTGATTTGAAGCTATCTGTAATAAAAATTAAAAAATAAAATATTACTACTGGTATTGCTCTAGCATACCAGTAGTTTTCTAGCATAGAAAACAGATTGAGACTTCCCTCTCCGTTCCTTTATTCTATGTCAAATGCTTTAGCGTTCCCCAGTATTTTTGATAAGCATCAATTATGGAGCGGTCAAATTTATAATGGCCTGAACCCACCAGGATATAATCAGAACCTCAGATATAGGGGCAAGATTAGAAGAGAGGAGAAAGCTATTCATTTGGAAGAGACTTTCCATTCTTACTCTGTTCCCCCTCAGGGTTCTTCTTAAAAGTGATATGTGATATAAAAATAGGTTAAAATGTATGGATAGTTAAAGGCGATGGTTACTTTCATTTTGGGGGAAACAAGCAAACATGGCAAATGGGTACAGAATCGGACATTTTCAAAGGCCAACATGTGGCTGTTTGCGCCTGTAACATTTTACAGTCTGAGAAACCCTATTTAGGGTCACAATGAGTCAAAATGGATTCAGTGATGGTGGCCTTTTAGAAATATGTATGTGTGAATAAAGGAGGCTGCAGAATTGATACAGATGAATTATGTTTGTTCAAAATATTGACTATACCGTGTCACACCTAGTGAATGGACACATCTGTCTTGGAAGTGCTAGAGCCAGAATGTGCCTTAGAAACAAGAATAATGTGATTTTACTTCGTGTACTTTGGATGTATTATCAAGAGCCATCAGTCTTTGGGAGGGACATCATGTTTGAGCATCAATGAGAAAGAGAAAGAGCCCCATTGAGATGGAGTGCCACAGTGACAACAGCAGTGGGTCCTTACATAGCAGTATCTGTCAGGACAGCACAGGAGAAGACGGTGTTTTACGTATTGTAAAAGGTCACTATATGTTATAACTAGATGGATCTAACCACAACATAATATGTATATTCATTGTAAGAACTGATAACTGTTAGCCTAACCATGAGTGGAGAATTCCCAGCAATGCAGCAGGGAGTTATTGAATAAGTGTGGGGTTGTAGCCAAGCCCCCACCCCCACCCCTGCTGTTGAGCCCTTTCAGACTCTACTCGACCATAGTCATCACAGTTGCACAACTCCTTCAGGTTTCCAAGACTGCAGGTCTTTACAGGTCCAGGCAGGGTCCTTTGTTTTCCTAGGGACAGCTGGTGGGTATGAGCCACTGAGCTTACAATGATCAGTCTAGTGCCTGTCCCACTGGCCCGCTAAGCCTTCTCCAACCGTGGACCAGAGCTGGACAGAAATTCGTTTCAAACCCTGAACCGTTTCATAACTCATCATTTTAGTGTTGAAAGAGGAGGAAAAAAAAACAGTGAAACCTTTCAAAGCTGGAACCAGCGTGAGATGGAAACCTTTCAGAGAGGGACACCCGAATATAATCCACTAACATGAAAAATAGTAAGACTTTACCCTGTCAAGGGCGGAAACCTTGTGACCTCTGGATAAACCAAGGCAATCCCACTGAGTCCCTCCTCTCACAAGTTTCACTGTGAGAACAGGGGCTTTGCATCATCCAGAGGGTGTTATGGCATGACTTTTAAAAGGAACAGTTTTGTCATTTTGATTTTAAACTAGTGAGAATTTTTTTGTAGCCCCTGGGTGGGAATGTTTCCTCATTAGTTCAAAACCACATGTGAAATTGTTTTCCCTGTTACATGAATCATGCTGATATAAAGTACACAAATGACCATCCAGTGTATTTTATAGTACAACCCCACTTGCCTTCATTTTATATGAACATTTTCTTGATGGTTGAGCCAAGCTTTGGTGCTAGGTACTGAGGAGCCCTGGTGATGTAGTGGCTACACATTGAGCTGCTAACTGCAGGGTGCCAAGTTTGAAGCCACTAACAGCTCTATGGGAAAAGACAGGACTTTCTACTCCCACAAAGAGGGCAGCCCCGCCTTGTCCAATAGCGTTGCTGAACCAGCACCGACTTGATGGCGGTGAGCTTTGTTTGGGTTTCATTGCTCAGTATTACTATGAAATGCAGATGGGGGGGTCCTCCCCTCAAATAAAGGGAAAAAGTCTCTGCTGGGTGTAGCTTCCATAGTATTGTGTACCTATTCCCAATAGGCAAGCATCAGGCTACTTGCTCTGAGTTCGTGCACCCAGTGGTGTCACCTGGGAAGATTCTCTCTGATTATAGTGAATTTTTTTGTAAAAGCAGTTTCGCTGGAACCTTGTCTTTCATGATGGTCCATTTACTAGAACAGTGTGCAGCCATGAAATTTTGTTCCTTGCATGGGATGAAATGCCACAGAAACTGAGCACAGCTTACAAGGCTAGTGTTATGGGGAGAATGCAAATGTACAGGTGTTATGGTTTTGGGGGTTCTTTTGGTTTTAAAAAAGGTACAATGTCAATTGATGACAAATGTCATTCTGGACACATGTCAACTTCCCTAATGGATGAAGATGTCAAGTCATAGTGCATTTGGAGCTCATTCTACCAGGTCAGACAATGTACCTGCTCAGGCTCGCATCTCAACGTGCCAGTTTTGGGCAAAAAGCAGCATGCCTCTCTTCCCCTGTGGACCTTACTCACCTGACCTCACTCTTTATGACTTCCTTTTGTTTTTGCTAATAAAAAGGGACATGAAATGACAGCCATTTGGTGACTTAGAAAAGGTGGAGGAAAAAACAAGGAAGTGCAGCCATGCATCTAAATAGATGAGTTTGAAAAATATTTCCAAGAGTGGGATCACAGATTTAACAATTGTATCAATTGTATGAAGAGTACTTTGAATGTGATAGGGTTGTTTTTTTTTGGGGGGGGGAGTACTCCCTTGTATGTAAAGGTCTAGACTTGTAAAACTGAAAAGTATGAGCACTTTGGTCATGTCTTAGATGGAAAGAACTAAAGAAAAAGTAAACCCTTGAGGTACAACTCTGAAAGGTTCTATCGACAGAATATTAAACAGTGCAGACAGCATCAAAGGAAAACGGGAAGAGTACACAGAGTCACTATCAAAAAGAACTGGTCGACCTTCAGCCTTTTCTAGAGGTAAAATATGATCAAGAACCAGTGATACTAAAGAAGTCCATTCTGCACCGAAGGCATTAGTCAAAAATCAAGCCTCAAGGAATTAGAATTTCATTTGAAATGTTTCAAAAACAGATGAAGCACTAGAAGAATTCACTTGTCCACACCAAGAAATTAAGAGTTGATTAACCAAAAGGTAAAAAGAGATCCATGTTTACACCTATTCCAAAGAATTTGCAACCTGTAGAGCAATAGCATTGATATTACAGGCCAGTAATATTTTGTTGATGATCATTCAACAATGGTTGCAGCCATCCATGAAAAGGAAACTGCCAGAAAAATCAGACCAGATTTGGAAGAGGGTGTGGAACAGGGAGGCCATTGGTGAAGTCAGGTGGATCTTGGCTGGAAGCAGGAAATACCAGAAAGATGTTTACTTTGTTTTGATGATAATGACTTTGTGGACCATAATCAACTATGGATAGTCTTGGGAATTCAAGAACTCTTCGGTATAATCATGCAGAGCCTGTATTGTTGATCAATAGGCAGCTGTGTGAACAGAACAAGGAGATACTGCATTAAAATCATGAAAGGTGTCCTCAGGGTTTTATACTTTATGTTTATTCTATCTGTATGAAGAGGAAAATAACCAGAGAAACAGAACTATATGAAGAAGAATGTACCATCAGGTTTGAAGAGGGCTTATTAACAACCTATGATGTTTTGGTGACACAAATTTGTTTGCTGTACTTGCTGTTGAAGATCAAGGATTGCAGCCTGCAGGATGGATGGTAACTCATTGTTGAAGAAAAACAATCATCGCCACTGTACTGATAGGTAACATAATAAACGGAAGTAAGATCAAGGTTGTCAAGAAATTCATTTTCTAGGATCAGTGCTCATGGCAGCAGCAGTCAAGAGGTCAAATGATATATTGCGTTGGGTGAATCTGCTTCACTAGACCTCTTTAGGATATTGAAAAGCAAAGATGTTGCTTTGAGGACTGAGGTGCGCCTGATCCAACCTTGGTATTTTTTTCAATGGCCTCGAGTGTATGTGATAATTGGACATTGAATAAAGAAGAATGAAAAAAAATCAATGCATTTGAATTAGGGTGCTGGAGACAAATATTGAAAATACCAAAAGAACCAATAAATCTGTTGGCAACAAGCAGAATGCTTAGAGGCAATGATAGTGAGACTTTGCCTCATGTTCTTTGAACGTATTATCAGGAGAGACCATTCCCTTTTAAAATAGTTTTAGAGGGCATCGTATTTGGTTGAAAAAAAAAAAAAGGAAAAGAAGGAGCAAGCTATATGGACCCAGTGGCTGTAAGAATGGGCTGGGACATAAGAACAATGTGAGGATGACACAGGACCGGGCTGTGTTCATTCTCTTGTACATGGCTCTCAGCTAACTTGGGGGCACTTCCTAACAGCAGCATGGCTAGGGAGGGCTATCTCAGGATCGTGATACCAACCTTAGGGCAACTTCTTTCCAGTCTTGACCACTTTTAGTCACAAATATAAGTAACTATCAGTGCAAGAAATTTGCTTTCTTTTGCATATGTGTGTGTGTTTAAGAAAGAAATGAGAATGGTGAGTAGGAGGAGAGTGGATAGAGATAGAAAGAGACTACGAAAGGCATATGAAAGATGGTTAGTACCACCATTCATTTAGAAGTAATTAATTATATATTATAGTATTATATTGCTTAGGGAGTTACCTGATTTCCTTAACTGAATGCTTAATTTATATCTATCTTTCTCCAATTATGCAATATCTGAGGATGCATACTTATCTTGGTTTCTTTAAACCTTCATAGTACTGTATTTTTATGCAAATAGCAAGTGTGATACTCGTTTTACAAACCACACAACCCCTCCATGCTTTAGTTTTCTGTATGCACTATGTACGCTAAATATTTTTATAAATGCTGTACTTTCAAAATACATGCATGAATAAACTTTTTATTCTGGGAAATAATTTACATCTACTCTAAGACTAATCTCACCAGCCACATGAGGCTATTTAAACTTTACATTGATTAAATAGTTGTTCTCTGACTACTACTACTGTAGCCATATTTCAACTGCTCAGTAGCCATATGTGGCTAGGGGTTACCAATTCAACAGGCAGATACAGAACAGGTTTATCCCAGAAGACCCTATTGGATCATACTGACTTACAGATTACCAAGTGACTAATGGATTCCGTGAAAATATAATCTATTTTAATCTTTTTAGAAGAAAGCATTCATTTCAAGCCGGCATGTATTTTCTATATGTGGAATATCCTTTATGTTAACCTAGTCTTGTAAAACACACTCTAAGAGATGTGATTGACTTTTAAATAGCACATCAGATTTTACTATATAAATGCCTATTTCTAAATTACTGGAAAGTAATTTGTTCTCAGTGCTGTAAGCATTTAACTTACAGTATTGGTTACATTACAGGCTGTGGCAATTTCTTTAACACTGTAATGGAAAGTTAAATATCAAGGTAAATGAAGTGGGATAGGGAGAAGGTGAAATGGGGAAGGTCTGCAGGGAGAAGTCTTAGGATATTTTAAAAATTAATTATTCATTATATAAGAACACTCAGTAGACTATGGAATAGAAAATGTATTTACTTAGCCAACTTAATACGAGATACTGGGTACAGAACTATTTTCCCTCTGTATTTCTAACTTTTGACCCTGTGATTCAGTACTTAATGATCTGTGTTTAATTTTTATAGCCTTTATGATAAAGCTTTTCTTGATTTTTTTTGATACAAGTATGATTGAGTTGTAACTATTTTCATATATTTTAAAATTTGGAAGCTGTTAAATTTTATGTTTGGCAAAAAATTATATATTCCTCTAGAAAAGAACATTTTGCCTGATAGAGCATAACTATTGGTCTGTCAGTAATGACCTTGTGGGTATTGAGGTAAAGGCTCAACATTTTTCATCCAAAGTTAAATCTAAGCTTGAGTCAGATTGTCACCTCAAATTTTATTTCAAAAACCTCCGTACAGTGATGTTCTTGTTACCCTTTTTCAATGGAGCCTCATCATATGAGAACATATTTCACCTAGCCATACGAAGAAATCCATTTTAAGCTTGTGAGTAATTGTGCATTCTGTTTTTATATTTATTTATATATGTATAAGTGATAAGCCTTGATGTTTCATTATGGAGGGGGGAAAAAAGCTTTAAATAAAAGTAAGTTCTAAAAAATTCCTGATACAGGAAGCAAAAAAGCCAGTACAATTTCTAATTGCCTTTTAGAGACTCCGAGTTCCCTCATTACCTGTGATTTAAGCTAAAAATGAGGTAATTATAGATAACATCAGTGTTTATCTGGTTGATCTTGGCACCTGCAGTCCTAATGTTGTAGCTTCCCCATATCTGGTGCCACACTTTACAGTCTGATGCTGACATATGTAATTTACAGCCGTGTTTCCATCGATTTTTTAAGTTAGATGCTCCTTGTTCTGTTTGAATAGTATTTTTGAAACCATTACCTTTTAAATAGTATAAAAAAGTATATACTCTCTTACATAAAATATCAGACTTATAGTACAGCCCTTTCTTTGGAAGTAGTATTTCTTGTATACAGGTTAGAAAAAGGTGAGAATATTAAAATGTCTGTACCTTTTTTCCCTCGTGTTTGATGAAACTAATGTGATCATCATTAATATTATAATTTTGCAAATAGCAGCTTGTACTTTCAGATTATAAAATGGTACAAAAATATTTTTGCATCAAGTTTAGTTTTCTCAATCTTTGCATCCTCATTTTTAACTACCCACCACCCCCCATCTGAGTCTGATCTGCTTAAAAAAATCACCCAGCCAACTCTAGTCTCTTTGGAAATCACCTTCATTGTGCTCTGGCCTTTTAAAATTGCCACAAGGGGGATGTGGTTTGTTGCCTTGAGTCAGTTCTGACCCCTGGGGACCCCTGAGTTACCCAGTAGAACTCTTTCATCAAGGCTTCCTGGCTACAATCTTAACAGAAGTAGATAGCTCCAGAACAAAGGTTGAGTGGTCAGGCCCCAAAGCAAACCCACTGCCACTGGGTCATCACTGACTCATAATGGCCTTAGGACAGGCAGGAGAAACTGCCCCTGGGATTTTCCAAGACCATAGCTCTTCTTGGAGTAGACAGCCTCACATTTTGTCTGGGGCCAGCCAGGGGGCTCGAACTGCTGACCTTGCAGTCAGCACAACGCATCCCTCCCTCTGCTACCAGCGCTCCTGTGGATGCCTGGTAGACCTTGTAAAACAGTCAGCTCTGAGCAACAGCCTCCACTGTACTGCAGCTTTCAGCACACCTCCTGGGCATCGGGAATCTGGCTTTCTCTCTCTGTGACTTGCTGGGTTTCCAACGTGTGGTAATCCCCTCTTGGCCACCCAGCAGTTTCATTTTCAGGAGAAAACAAAGTATAGCACCTTTTCCACTAAGTTTTGGAGCTCTAAACACTGGAAGAAATGGAATCTCTGAAGCCTTAACTGTGCTTGTGGTTGTTTGGGTATCTTAATCTTGTTTATATAGATACCCTCAAATATTGGTAGAAATCATCATATAAAAGATAAAATACGCCTGTAAAATGAACATTTAAATCTCACTAACAACCACTACCATCCAGTCACTGCTGGCTCATTACCACCCCCGTGTAGGTTTCCGAGACGGTAACCGCTCACAGACGTGGATCACCCTGTGAGGCAGTCATCCAGAAGCTTTCTAGTCCCCAGTTAGCACAAAAGTTACTCACTTATACAGCAATCAACTTCATTCCTGTGTGTGTGTGTGTGTGTGTGTAGAAAATACAATTCCAAAATATATAGTCTATTTATATCTACATGGAGTTGATGCTGACTTAGAGCGCCCCTGTCGGACAGAGCCCCTGTGGGTTTCCCAGACTTTAATTCTGGACAAGAGTTGAAAGCCCCCACCTTTCTCCTGAAGAGTAGGGAAATGCCAACCTTGCGGACTCTCACTGGCTGTAATGATCATTCACTGGGTAGTCTAAGTCATTTCCAGGAGACATGACTGATTTTTACAGACACCTGCATTGCCCGTGGCCAGTATTTTGAATGTTTGTTTCTGATGAAACCAGTTAGGATCACGATTCTGCTCAACATAATGCTGATAAGGCAGCCATTTGTAGCACATTGCCATTGGCATTTAGAAAGAACAACAGATACTTGCTCATGTCCCCTTGTCCTCGCTCAGGGATTGAGTGTTTTCAGGGCCCCAGTCTCTCCTACAAGGCAGAAGAGTTACCGATAGATGGATGGTAGAAGTGGTTTGTCATGGGAGCCGTAAAGGTTCAGGATTCTAATATGTCGGCTCCATTGATTGCCGTTAAGTACCTAAATGTTTCAGAGAAGTCACAGCTACACCTAGTTGCCATACCTCGTTAGTCCAACATGTGAAAAAAATTTTTTTCTTTGTCCTTGAACTTGATTCTCAAAAGCTTAAAATCTAGAGAAGACTCCATTGTCTTTGCCTTGATGCCAACATGCTATTTTTACCTACTGGGCTCTGAAGTAGTGGGTGTCCTCCAAGTGTTAATTATCTTTGATATTATTATAAGAAGATGCAGTTCCTAATTCTAATTTCCTTTTTCTTCTTGACAAATTATTGAGTTTCCTAATCGATAGAAGTAAAAAAAAAAAAATCACCCTATCATGACCAGTAAACCTCTACTTGCAATGTTGATGGATTCGATGACAAAAATATTGACTGATGCAGGAAGCAACAAAAGAAGATGGAAGAAATGCAGAATCACTGAACCAAAATTGATTGGTTGGACATTCAACCATGTCAAGAGCTGTTAAAGGATCAAGACCCAATGATAAGGAAGGAAGAAGGCCAGGCTACCCTGAAGGCATTAGCAAAAAAACGATTCCAGGAAATGATGGATTAAAAGTTGAAGCATTGCAACAAGCTGAATTTGGAAAACAACTATCTGGCCAGCCAATGGAGAGATCTTTATTTTTCCCATCCCAAAGAAAAGTGACCCAACAATATGGAGATTATTGAAAAATATCGTTAGCATCACACACAAAGAAAAATTTTATGACAATATTTCCAAAATGGTTTCAGCAGTATATCAGGAAGGTGCCATAAATTCAAGCCAGATTTAGAAGAGGGTGTGGCACAAGGGATAACATTGCTGACATTAGATGGATCCTGAATAACGGCAGAGAATACCAAAAAGACATTTACTTGTCTTTTATTGACTGTACATAGGAATTCAGCTATGTGGACCATAACAAATTGTGGATAACATTAAGAAGAGTGAGAATTCCGAGACACTTCATTGTGCCTCTGGAGAACCTGTACACTGACCAAGAGGGAGTCATTTGAACTGAATAAAGAAATACTTCAGAGTTAAAATCATGAAAGGTGTATGTCAGGGTTATATCCTTTCACTATACTTATTCAATCTGTGTGTGCTGCAAATAATCCAAAAGACTGAACTACGGTATATGAGAAACATAGCACTATGATCAGAGGAAGATTTATTAACAGCTTGTGGTATGCACATTACACAACCTTGCTTGCAGAGTGAAGGGGACTTGAAGTACTGGCTGATGAAAATCAAAACCTGCAAACTTCAGTATGGATTACAACTCCATGTAAAGAAAAAAAATTTCCTCAAAACAGAACCAAAATGAAAAACTGAGTAAAAATTGAAGTTTTAAGGATTCCACCCAGCTTGGATCCACCATCAGTTCTCATGGAAGCAACAGACAAGACAGCAAACTACTAAGACCTTCATTGGGCAATTCTGATCAACCAGACCTATTGGAACTGTTAGAGAACAACATTGTCGCTATGAGGAATAAGGTGGACCTGATCCAAGCAATGGCGGTATTTTCAACCCCTTCATAGGCAAGTGAAAATTAGATCATGAACAACAGAGACTGTAGAAGAGCTGATGCATTTGTATTATGGTGTTGGGAAAGAATACTGAATGTACCGTGACAGCCATTAAAACAAACACATCTGCATTGGAAGAAGGACAGTCAAGAAATACAGCTCGTTAGAGGGATAGGGAGCCTTCATTGCATGTTCTTGGAACATTATCAGAGGAGACCAAACTCGCTGCCATTGAGTCGATGCCGACTCACAGGACGCTGTGTGTTTCCAAAACTCTAACCCTTTCTGAGAGTCGAGAGCCCAACCGCTGTAAAAGAATAACATATTTGGGTAAATGAAGGATTGGGAGAAAGGAGGGATACCCTTGATGAGGTGGATTTCTTTACAGAGTGGCTGTAACAGAGGGCTGGAAATAGAACAAGGACTGTGAGAAAGTCCAGGCCTGGACAGTTTTTTCTTCTGTTGTACCAGGAGTCCCTATGAATTGGAACTGATTTGAGGGCTTCCAATAACAGTTGCAATAGAATGATTAGAAATAATTTGTCTAACAATGTTATGATTTTTTAGCATTTTAATGAAATGAAAGGTCATATTTTTAAATTATTACAGGTACATTTTCCTTTTCTTTTTTTCTGTTTTATTTTTGAAGGTGGGGCATCGTTGTCCTCTGGTGGTCATGAGAGCTATCCAGTGCTGCTCCTGAGAGCCACTGCTGGATTTGAACCGCCAAGCCCATGGGCCACAGTCCCGCACTCAACCACTTAAGCCACTGGGGCTTAGCCCCATTTTCCTTTTCTATGTAATGGGAATTCAAAAAGTTTTGGGGAAAAATATGATCTTTAAATTCTATTTTCCCACAACCTTTTCAAAGCTCTCTTATGTACATACATGAAAGTAAGTAACTATGTATTATGCAAAACCATAGAAATCCTTACTAAACAAAACACATCTAAATGTGAAGCCACTGCTTCTGGGCATATCCAAACCTTACTGGTGACCCAAAACTGTTCTCCACAGGAAGCCAGTCATCAGGCCTTTTTTTCTGATGTACCACTGGGTGGACTTGAACCGCCAACCATTTGATTAGTAGCCCAATACTTAACCATTGGCACCACCCACGGATTCTGCTAAGTACATAGGAAGCACTCAGTACATGTTTATTCTGGGTCACTGTTGCTTGCTGAAAGCCGATTACATAAGAGAGAAAGACAGTAGACTGTCTTCTGGCCTTTCTGTTAAAACTCGTCATCAGCTTGAGTTGTTCTCCCTTAATTAGAGCTATGAGTACCCATGAATAAATTTAAATGATTGTGGTTTTCAGAGAGAATGTTTCCATTTCACATGCCTCACCAACACTGTAATCAAGGCACAAGGCCTTATTTAAGCTAACAGATAACTCTCCTTCATTGCTAAGTAGTACATAACTTGACCTCAAGAGCTGCTGCTGAACTTGACAAGATGGCAGTGCACGCCGGCATCCGCTGTGCCTGAACTCTCAGTGTCTGGGTGCTTATGAATAGGAGATGATTTGGCAAGAGGCTCCAGAAGTCACGGCCTTCTCCATGCTTCCCTTTCGGACCTGCACTGTGTGGGGTGTTTTCAGGTCCATGGGTTGGCCTGGCCTTTCAAAATTTATGATTCCTTTTAGGCCTTAACATCCCATTGAAATCCACGTATTTCCTTCACAGGCCACAAGTTCGTTAAACTTAGGGTTTCAGAGATGTGCTCCTCTCGTGTACCTACTTAATCATTTTGACCATTACTACAAGCTTAGAAATTGGATAGAGGTGAACGTTGAGCAGTGTGAAAGGTGAATAGTGCATGCAGCATTGTTGGGAAGTGGAAACTACATGTAAGATACTCTAGGTGATAAAAATAGATTGAAGTGTTTGTTAAAAACATTTTAATTTCAGTGAGTTCTTGATTTTTAGAGTGGCTCACAACTGTTTAAACATGGAAACATGGGCTGAGCCTTGGTGGCGTAAGTGGTTGAGTGCGCGGGACTGCAGCCCGCGGGCTTGGCGGTTCAAATCCAGCGGTGGCTCTCAGGAGCAGCACTGGGTAGCTCCCACGACCACCAGAGGGCATTGATGCCTCCCCCCCCCCCCAAACAAAAACAAAAACAAAAAACCATGAAAACAATGGAAAGACCCATTGAAATTCGTGACAAACGGGTAGAAGTGGGGTGTGTACACATGCAGGCCTAGACGGCAGACATGCACATGTAATCCATAATGTATGAAGAATTTCTGCCATAGATCAATCAGAAGGTACACTAAAATGGATTATAATTAATGTAATACTTTTAGAAGTTATGATAAACTTAGGAATACCTTCCTAAGGGCTTTCCTGCAAGAGCTCCTCCTCAGAGTCATTATTTGAGATAGACACTATTATGATTCCAATTTATAGATGAGGAGACACAGGGACAGAGAAGTGTCTTAGTGGCTTGTCTGTTTTATGGACAGCTACTAAGCAGCAATGCTGCATATGAACTCGGGAGCATGGCTGTGATACAAAATAATTTTTTTTTTTTAAATAGCTGGAAGTCTAAGAAAAGGATCATTTAAAATGACCCAAAATACATTTTCAGTTTCACTCATCCTAATACAAGTCAAAGCGTCGTATTAGATCGGGATGTAGTGAGGCGGGTAAGACACTCTCATGCATACCGTGGTGGTGGGAGCGTGCTTCCTGCAGCATGGGGCAGGCGGCTGCTGCCCTCTGTACACCTTGAACCACAAGCCCCTACTAGCAGAAGGCTTGGCCAGACGACAGAACCACGCGCGGAGCAGGGTGGCAAAGCGGAAGCTGGCTTGCCGGCGGCCGTGGAGAGGGGGCCGCTGGTGGCCCTTGGCTACTCTTCTGAGACCCGGGGAGGTGACGCACCTCGTCCCACGGCCGGGCTTTCGCCGTTGGGGCCCCTCGCTGCTGTTTTCACCCAACGAGCGAGCAAGGTGCTGGCCAACGCCAACCGCGTTTATGCAGGATGATGGCCGAGAGTTTTAGGGGGGCGAGAGCTTTAGGGGCTTTCTTAAGAGATTGCCAGGCTTTCAGCTCTGGTAATGAATGTTAAATTAGACGCTAATTTGAGTGTTGCATGGTGGAATTTGAGAAAAACTCCATAAAGTTGAAATTACTAACCTCGACTGTTGACAAATAATTCTAGATGATTCGTTTGGTGCAGGATGCAGGAAATATAGGTCTAATTTCTTTATTCAAACTCAGTAAATGGTTTGGGACAATTAATTTCCAATTGTTTCCCAGTAGAGCAGATTTACTTGTATATTAATGAGGCACAGGTGTTAGGCCCCTGGTGCCTGCGTGCCTGGGAGGCATATTTCAGTTGTTTATCTAGTCAGCCATAGGTACTGTAAGGTACTCAAGCTTGCCTGTAACAGTTGATACAGTGAGGCTTTTTAATTTGGGGGTGTTTTTTTTCAAATTTGCCCACACCTGTTAAAATTTTAAAACTGATCATGTAGAAAGAAGTTGCAGAGATTTCAATAGTGAATAGCACTAAAAGTTAAAGAAAGTAGTCCTCTATTATGCTTAACGGCCTTGCCTGACATTTAAGAGCAGCGAGTTCATTTACACACATATTTCATGTAGGAAGCCAGTTTCATCGACACTGCACTTTTTTTGTTGGGTGTTTTTGGAGCAGGTACATCTTTGTCAGTGGCTAAAGCAGTTACATGCTTATGTTAATATTCATTTTTTTCTTGTTTATTCACCGAACTGCACTCTCCACATTTCGGAAGAAATAGAATAGCCTCCACAGACATTAGGAATTTTAGTAGCTGGCTTAATTATAGCGATCTACATATTCATTAAATCTACAGGAAAAACTGTGTCCAAAAAGACAGCCATGCGTTCAGAAGTGGCATACACCTAAAGCTATTCGTTTTAAAAGTTGCCTTCACTAGATTTCTGTAAAATAGATTTTGTGTAACCCTCCTCCTCCAGCAGCAGGATCTTAACAAAAGGTTCCCCGTGCTTTGGTTTTCTTGCACATAGGAAAGAATGGGAGGAACTATTTGTAAACAACAATTACTTGGCAACAATAAGGCTGAAGGGGATTAATGGGCAGCTGAGAAGCAGCAGGTTCCGCAGTATTTGCTGGAAGGTAAGACGAAAATATTTATTTACAGTTTGTGGTTGCAATATATCAACACATTACCTTGGTACCCTGGAAGATTACCCATGCGGGGGTTCACTGAATTTTCCAAGAGACTCCACTCCCAATTTGGGGGGCATCCACTTTTATGTCTCATCGGACATTTACGAATAAGGTGGAATGTCTGCAGTCCCGAATAACTACTGATGGTAAAGGAGTCATTGGAAGTGATTGTTTGTGTATCTCATTGGATGGTGCAGAAGTCAAAGCAACACCTTGGCACCCTTCCCCTCGCCCCAAGGCGTTTACAGAAGCCCTGGGAGCTGGGCAGGTGAAAGGTGGGTGGTGATTAACGTTCCCCCACCTTGTGTCTCAGGTGCCATCATGTGTCCAATCCCCCCTGCATTCTTCCCTATTAGCAGATGGAAAGAATTTCCTTATTTTTATTATTGTGATTATTTTTAACCAGAAACATGAAGTGAAGGGCAGTAAGAAGGAGAAGTGAAAGGAAATTGAATAAATAATCAGCAATTATCTTTTTAATTGCTTTGAATTATTGTCCCTCTTTGCTCTCCTATTTAATTAATTTGGGTTTAGACTCATTTGTAAAATAACTCCTATTCCAAAGTTTTCAGGGTTTATCTGCAGAAGTTGAACACACTGTGTGTGTGCAAGTGAAGACAGTAAGGAACGCGTGATGTATTAGACACGTTTAGATTTAATAATTTAGATTTAATAATTAAAATACATTTTTCTTCTGTTAGATGCAGGCAGTAAAGGCAGGAGACCTGCTGCTAGAATATTTGTGTACAAATATTGGACCCCACCCCCATTCCTTGTTGTTTAACTTTTAGTATCTTTCCTTTGCTAAAAATAAACCCCAACCCAGATTTATTTTAATGTTGTATTAAAGTAAATTAAATCAAATTTGTCTTTTTAAGAATGCTTGTTATTTTCATAAGCTGATTGCCAGTTGTAAATTACATTTTCTGCCATGAAAGGAACAAGTTCGTGTCTTTGATTCTGTCCTTAGGCTCATTTGAAGATAGAAACTTAAGCCTAGAAATGACTAATGGAACCTTCTGCTTAGCAAGGCCCCTCTAACTCTCCCACTAAGAGATTGTAAAATGGGAATTTTCCTTGAGCCTCAGTGCATTCTCATCATTGGTTTTTAATATGAAACTGAGAGGAAGATTGGGTTCCCTTTGTGGGCCAGCATGGGGGTCTTTTGACCTTTGGCTATTCATTTTTTAAATAGTTCCATGGTATGTTTCTTCACTGGCCACAACTGTCAATTATTGGGAATGGCAATGGTGATATGAATAGGAAATGCCACGAGTATTAATATCTTTGAATTTTCAGTGATTCTGTTTGGCCAGGTTGCTTCACATTGTATCTTTTATGATCCCCTTTTTTCCTGGCAGCTTTTTCTCTGTGTTCTTCCACAAGATAAAAGTCAGTGGATCAGTAGAATCAAGGAGCTGAGAGCATGGTATAGCAACATAAAGGAAATAGTAAGTTGTATTTTTAATTACTGTAATTTTTCACTTCGCTGCTTTTCAAAGTCCCGTGACCCCTCATCTTTGTGTGTTTTCTTTTGTTTCCTCTACCAGCACATCACAAACCCCAGGAAGGTTGTTGGCCAGCAAGACTTGATGATCAATAACCCCCTTTCCCAGGATGAAGGGGTAAAGTTCAACCGTCTTCCATTTGCCCTCATCTCCTTAGCTCAGAGGGATAGATTCATGAGATTGGTTCTTAAAATCACCATGAAAGCACTGTCTATGCCCAGTCTCCCCTTCCTTTCTCCCCCCAAAATCTGCTTCAAAGTGTGCTGTGCACGTAATGTGTATTAAGGAGCTATGACCCATTTCCGTGGAATGGTATCATAGAGGGGAAGATCCAGAGGTGTTTGAGACCCAAGGATGAAGATAGAACTGTTTCATAGACACTGGAAGGGACAGTGAGGGACT
This sequence comes from Nesogale talazaci, assembly GCA_004026705.1. Lineage (NCBI taxonomy): Eukaryota > Metazoa > Chordata > Mammalia > Afrosoricida > Tenrecidae > Nesogale > Nesogale talazaci. The sequence goes on along the minus strand of PVJH01011927.1, from coordinate 29,534 downwards.
AAGGAAGCATCCTTTCATACTCAAACTGGAGAAGGGATCCCATGGCAGGATGCACTCCCAGGAAGAAGTCGCCATTTGTTGTGAGTCTGTGAACAGGTTATTTGAAAAACCAGGTCTCCTTCTGCATGTATTCTAATGAAGACTGGGGGAGTCCTGGTGGTATAGTGGTTAGGAGCTGGGCTGCGATCCGCATGTTCATGGGTTTGAAACCACCAGCAGCTCTGCAGGAGAAAGCCGGGTCTTTCTAGTCCTGTCATCGGTTAAACAGTCGGAGGAATCCGCATGGGTTGATACAAGTTAGCATTGTCTCGATAGCAGTGAATTTGGTTTGGGTTTAAAAGATGATATATAACTTTTCCAACTGTTGTGTCTCTATCTTTTGCCTAGATCCCTGAGAAGAGACACCCTTGCCCACACACACACACTGTTTAATGCACAGTATTAGCATTTTTGCTCTGATACAAAGCCAAACTTTGCAGAAAAATTTGCATCACTTTTGTCACCCATTTGAGTCAGGGCAGGTTTGCTAAGACCCCCTTGTCCTGTGGCCCCTGCTGTTGTCCAAACAGATCTTTTAGTTGTGGTGGTCCTAGCAACAGCTATAAAGTCAGTTTATATAAACTACAGATAGAAATTAAGAAAAGATCTCTGACGGGGCTTCACAAATTGAATAGAAGAATGGAAAAATGAGAGACTTTTCTCCTGAACCTTCTGAAGCCCTCACACATAATAAGATCCAGCTGGAGGTATCGCTATTAGAATAAAGCATTTATGAGGTTAAGCTAGATGTTAAAGGATCACCATTGGCCTCCCTATCAACAACGTGCATCGATAACCCTGAGCATGCTAAATTTAAATGTTAAATTATTAAAATTAAAATTTTTAAGTTAAGCAAAAGTGTGGGTCTTTCTCTAAAGCTATTTGTTTTACTTATTGCAGAGTCTTTGGAACAAATTCTTCCAAGATAAGGAACTTCGATCTATGATTGAACAAGATGTCAAAAGAACGTATGTAAAATCATTTCCAAGTTACTGTTAATCATTCAAATTGGTGTTACTTCTTTGTAATGCTAACAAAATATAAAATTCATAGATAAGCCTAACAACAGCCTACGCTGGCCTAATTTTATAACACGTATTATCTACTCTCAAAGTATATTTTTGTGTGCCCTATTTTACCATAAATTATTAAACTACTAATCATCTTAAAATCATATTTTAATTGTTGTTCAGTTTCATTGCATCAGTTCTGACTTCTGGCAACCCCATACACAGTGGAATAAACACTGCCTAATTTTGTTCCATCTTCTTGACTGTTGTTATATTTGAGCTTATTGTTGCAACCACTGTGTCAATCTGCCTCAGTAAGGGTTGTCTCATTTTTTCTTGACCCTTTACTGGACCAGGCATGACCTTCTACAGTGACTGGTCCTCCTGGTAACATGTCCAAGGTTCATGTGACAGGGTCTCCCCATGCTCGCTTCTGAAGAGCACTCTGATTGTGCTTCTTCCAAAAAAGATGTGTTCACTCATCTGTCAGTCATTAGTACTCAGCATTCTTTGCTAACATAATAATTCAGAAGCAATTTCACTTTGGTTTTCTTTATTCATTGACAGGCTTTCTCATTTATATGAATTGTCCTCAGAGAATATTTTTGCTCATTAACCCCTTGGAGAGGTCTTTTCTGGCAGACTTGCCCAGTATAATATGTGTTTTGATTGCTTGATTGCTGCTTCTATGGGTATGGATTGTGGAACCAAGTAAAATAAGATACTTGATAACTCTAATTTTTTATTACTTTATCATGATGTTGCTTACTGGTCAAGTTATAAAGGTGTTTGCTTTCTTTCTGTTGAAGTGTGTTTCATACTGAAGGGTGTATGTAGTCTGTAATTTTCATCAGTAATTATTTTAAGTTCTATTTCAGAAAAGAAAGTTGCATTATCTGCACATATCAGGTTACTAATGAATCTTCTCCAAATATAATTCCACATCCCACTTACCCTATTCCAGCATCTCTATTTGTTCAGCGTACACATTTAATAAGTCTGATGAAAGGGTACAGCCCAACACACACCTTTCCTAATTGTAGACCACTCAGTCTCCTCTTTTTGGATTTGACTGACTGCATCTTGATCTATATAGAAGTTCTTCATGAATACAATTAGATGTTTTACAATCCCAGTTCTTTGAAATGTTGCTCATAATCTGTCTTGATCCATGCAGTTTGATGCCTTTGATTAGTCAGTAAAACATCTTTCTGGTATTATCTCTTTTCAGCTGCGATCTACCTGGCACTAACAATGATAATCCCTAAATCCATATCCTCTTCTGAATCCAGCTGGAAAGTCTGACAGTTTCCTGTGTCTGTATAGTGCCATAGGCTTCTATGAATGATCTTCAGCAAAAATCTACTTCTTTGTATTACAATGATATTGTGCACTAATTTCCACATTCTGTTGGATCAACTTTCTTTGGGTTGGATCTCTTTCAGTTTGTTGGCCGGTATTTCAGTCTGTCTTCCTTTTTTCTTTCTTTTTTTTTGCTTATATGAGTGAGCCAAACTTTCTGTGTTACATCTGCTTGTTAAAACATACTGACCTCAGGGCTGAGCCCTGGTGGCATAGTGGTTGTGCGCAGGACTGCGGCCCACTGGGATGGAGGTTCAATTCCAGCAGCGGCTCCATGGAAGCAAAGGCTGGGCCTCCTACTCCCACCACCAGAGGGCAGTGATGCCAAAAAAAAACCCAAAATAAAATAAAATAAACATACTGACCTCAACTTCTGGATCATTCATTTTCGATGAAGCTTAGCAGTCTTCTTTTAACACCACCTGCCTTTGATCCTATGCTGCTTCCTACAGTGCTTGAATGACCCCCCAGTTCTTCTCAGTACAGTGACTGTGCATTCCTTCCATCTTCGTTTGCTGCTTCCTACATCATTTGAAGTTTTTTTTCAAAAGGTTCTTCTTGAATTTCCAACTCAGTCCTTGATCTTTTTTCCCTTCAGTTCTTTTAGCTTGAGAGATTCGAAGCATGTTCTTTGTTTGGCTTTCTAACTCCACACCTTTGCACATCTCATTATAATACTGTTTCCTTCACTGTAACATTCTGCTTTCTATTGGGTAGCTCATGTGCTTCATCATTTCTTCAATTCACTTTAGCTACTCTGGTGTGGTTCTTAACCTGTGGGCTGCGACCCCTTTGGGGGTCAAACGGCCCTTTCAGGGGATGGCTAAGACCATCAGAAAGCGCACATTTCCCAAGGTCTTAGGAACAAAGACACCACTCCCCTGTCTCCAGGTGGGTCTGCCCGCATGCAGATAGGCCCACAGGCGAATACCCAGCATGGAGACTGTTACCCATGCTACACCATGCTTCAAAATTTCATTTATTTGTCATTAGAAATAAATATTTCATAATATATAATTACATAGAGTTTTTGTGTTAATATTTATGCTTCAATTATGATGAATTTGTAACAATGAAAATGCATCCTGCATGTCAGGCATTTACATTGTGATTCATAATAGCAAAATTGCAGTTATGAAGTAACAATGAAACTAATTTTGTGGTTGGGGGGTTACAATAACATGAGGAACTGTCTTAAAGGGTCGTAGCGTTAAAAAAGCTGAGAACCACTGCCCTAGAGCAAGATTCTCCTCTCATAGACATGTCTTGTTATTAAATTACCTTTTGTTCTCTTCATATATAATGCCGCTCCCCAGCTCCTCAAATCTTACACCTGTAGTGCTCATCAAATATGTTCTTGAGATGGTCTCTAAACTCCATAGACTAAAGCTCATGTTTCGCCCTCATGGGTGTGTTTTGATTTCATCAGTTTAGCTGGAAACGGCTTCTGAGCATTTTGCGGTCTGGTTTGTAGCAGCCCTTGTTCTGATGGTATCCAGCTTCTCTGCTGTCTCTTTGCACAGATACAGTTTGATTTCTGGGTGTTCTGTCGGGAGAGGTCCATGTGCATGTGTCATGAGTAAATCTTTGGTCTGCCAAAATTCTCTCATGCAATTTCCAGTGTTGCTTTTATCACTAGCTACCCATCCTTTATCTTTATTTCCAGTTCTCATACTACAATCATCAGTGATTATCAATGCATCTGGATTATGTGTTTGGTCAGTTTCAGATCAAAAACGTTGGTCAAAAAATCTTTGATATTTTCATCATTGGCATTAAGGGTTGGTGTATAAGTGTAAATAATACTCATTAAAATAGTTAATAGTTTAATATGATTTAAACATTTGAAGCACGTGATTTTATGTTGTTATATTGTGCAATCATTACATTTGTATCGCTAGGGGGGGAAATTGTCTTTCACTTTCTACATTTGAATTCCTGGCTAATAAAAGTAACTTAGAAATGACAACTCTTATTTCTTACACTCCATATTCCTCTTGGTCTTGAAGGCATTTAGGTCTCCAAACCACCTTCTCTTTCCGCCCATTCAGTGCCTACCATGTTATTAAGGGCAGTTGCATTGTAAGGTCCGCAGTTTGAAGCCACCAGCCACTCTGAAGCTTTCCACAACCACAAAAAGTGACGGTCCAGGAAACCAGCAAGGGCAGTTCTTCTGCCCTGGAGGATCGCTCTGAATCAGAATTGACTCGATGGTGGTGAAACCATACATCACAGAGTGGAACTTGAGAAGCTCAAAGACTAAAAAAGCAGTTACGTGAAGGATCACGGATTCTGTAAGAGAAGCAGTGCGTCTAAGAATTCTGGTGTTAGCATAGGTCTCATCTCCCACACCTAGTGGCTAAGCCTCTCGGGGTCCTAGGCTCAGATTTTCACTTGTCTCCCGCTTCCCAGTAGAGTTCACACTTTGCAGATGCTTCATGTTGTTCAATTTTCAGCAAAAACAATCTCCAGCATCTTTCTGCTATTCTGACTTGAAACAAGATAATTTGATCGCCTAAGCTTGGTTGTTGCCATTGTTCTTGAATTTGATTTGGATATGTCACTATATTTAATAGTATCTCCCCTTTTGACTAATTTTAATATTGTCTTATTCCACTCACCCATTTTTCCCCCTCAAAGGATTTTACATTCATATCAATGAATTGTTCCTAATCGCAACCTAATGAGATTGTTACTCTTCCCATTTTTATTACTGAGAAAACTTGATAATTTAAAGGTACATTCAGGAGCTTCCAATTTATAGCATTTCTATTTCAGAACTCAAATTGTCCAATTCTGACATGCTTCAAAGCCTCTAAAGTCAAATGAAATTCAGTATTATTTAAAATGATGAGAAATAATAAGTTCATATTAAAATATCACTTTCATATTAGAAGCCAAAGAAATCTGTTGTTTCTATTAAGTTTTCTCTCTCTGTACACACACACACACACACACACAGACACTGTATATTCTTTGCAGATTAATATAAGCCAGTGCCAAATAATCTCATCTTTTAAAAAATGTTCTATTTCTGAAATTAAATTATTAAAATTCTATCATTTTAACTGACTGTATTTAAAAGGTACCTGATTGCTTATTGGATATGTTCATCATCACCTTCAATTTTTGATCTTGTGTGTCTAGTTACTGTAGTTAACATTTGAGGCAGCTCACTTAGCAGTTGATTACTTTCTTACCTCCTGAAACCTCCATGATATGGTTAGACTTTCAAGGATGCAACTGTCTTTTTATGCTTCCTTTCACTTACTTACATGTAGGCCAAGCGACATATAAAATCTCATGTCGATATTTAAGCATACTTTGTCTCCACAACTTTTTCTTTCATCTTGTCCCCTAAGATTTTTGGATTTCATTAATGATACTTCGAGTTCTCCATTTTAAAACTATAGCCAACATCACTACTAAAATTTAAATAAAAATTAGAGCAAGTTTAGAATCCTGCTCTTCATTAACTGTAGCCATATTTCAAGTGCTAATGGCAGTTGTTTTAGACAACTCATATATCGAACAGTTCCATCACTACAGAAAGTTTTGGTGGACTGTGCTGTTACAGAGAATTTCTCCTGAGTATCGTTTTAGAGAGTGTAAAATGCAGATACGCATATTTTATTTATTCTTATTGAACCTTTAGGTCTAGCTGGTGGTAGACATTTGCTTTTGTTTCTGAGAAACCTCCATGAATTGTTTTTAAGCTTTTTATTGTGGACTGGATGACATGCAGAGAAGATGGCCAGTTGCAGATGCGACAGTTCGTCCATCTTTTGTGTCATCTCCTTCCTTACAGTCCACCCAGGGCCGCCCCACGTATCCCACTGCCTCTGCGCTGTTAGCTGTTCCAGTTCCTCTTTTGTTCATAACCCTTTTTCACTTTGCCCTGGGGTAAATTCTGTCCTTTTGATCTCAACTGGTTGATTATTCTAAGATGCTCATCATAGCTTGCTAGTGTTAACAGTCTTCAAAATGAATCCGTCTGTTGTTTGGTTAGAAACTGAGGGGGACTTCGGTGGGGCAAAGGTTGAGTTCAATCTCAGATGCTAAATGTCAGAGTCTCAAGGGTTCCAACCGCCTTGACGGAGCCAATAAGCCAGGTCTTTTCTTTGATAATTTCAGGGTTGTTGTTTTTTTCACTCGGTCCAGGGTTTCCTCCAGTGAGCCCATTCAGAGAAGTTGGTTATGAGAGCAGGACAGTTCTTCTCACTCATGGTTATGAAGAATGATGTTCACTTGGTCTGTTTGTCTGAACAATTGAACGCATTGTTTGCTGGGGCCCTTGGTTTCCATCACTCTTCTTTCTCGCAGACAAGTCACCCGTTAGCAGGCCATCTGTGAGTTTTTACTACCCCAGTCGCTACTGCGCACAGTGGGCTATGGAGCCGTGCCCGCGGGGACTGTGTTATGCTACTTGACTTTGTCATCCCCGAGTCTGTGGTCCTGAGCCTCATGCAAGCAGTTCATTACCTCGAGGTGTTTGGTGATGTTGTAAGTTTCCGTAACTCTGCCTCCTGTAGGGCCTACTCTATTCATGGGTTTTTCAAATTTCTGTATCGTGCACATATATGTCTAGACTGAAATTTTAGTCTAATGCACTCACCGTATTACCTGGCAATATGTAACTAGAATTTAGACCACTTTTGAAATATTTATCTAAACCAAAGATATACAAAAGTGACTTTGGAGAATTAAGTTGTTGATCTTTTTAATGGGTAGAGGGCCTTGCCTGTATAGCTGGTGTTTGGGGAGGAATACTGCCAGTACTCCAGTCCAATGTTGATTTTCACACTTTAAGAAAGTTAAGATGTCCTGAACATTGGTATCTTTTACACTGTTTCCTTCTAGCCCATTTTTAATTTAAATAATAAAAAAAATTCCTCAGGGAAGGAAGCTCTTAGAGGCAATTTCAGAGCAGAATTGATTTTGGTGTGTGTTAATGCAGACAATCTGCCCAGTGTTAAAATGTTAAAGGGAAAAAAAAAAAACACAAGCTGCCATCTTCGTGTGATCACACCAAAATAGCAGCTTGTATTTATATTTTCAGTCTCCTTGAGGTGGACTACAGGCACACGCAAATGGGTGGATATACTCGGTGTTGTGATTTTATTTAATGCAGACAAAGTACATGCTTGTGCATGCACGACCAGCCCTCACATATGCACTTGTTCACAGCCGAGAAAGTGAAAACTACAACACAAGCCGCTCTTTCAGAGTTGTCGGCAACCTGTGTGTGTGTGTTTCTTAAATATTAAAGAGGGAGAAAAACAGATTTTCAGGAATACAAGAAATAATTCTTCTGTCAAATGGCCTGTAGGCCTTCCTCATTTGACAACTTTTCAGGTAAAGACAAAATACCCCATGGTGGTTGCAGATATGTGCGTGTGGGTTATGTGTGTGGATACATATACTAGGAGACCTTCTGAAAAACTTAGAAGATTATAGGATTTCTCCATGAATTTTGTGGCACCCTCTTAGAGGTATATCATGCATTGCTCGTGTTTCCAGAGTGCATTTCTCCTATTGCTATTCCATTTAAACTTGTCAATTTTTATTACACAGTTTTGGTAAATTCATAAATTTGGTTTCTAACTTGAACTTTACAAGAGACAGTTGAGTGCCGGCATAGGTGCACTTGCTGTAGAGTGAGCAGGTTAATGCTCTCTGGTTGTAGTGATTTGGGGGGCAGTGGTGCCTGGCGCAGTGCACAGTTACTATCACCTCGAGCTACAGAGCAGTCAGGGGGACGCTTGTGAGATCCTTCCCATGTTAAATAAACCAGATGTTTTCATTTTCGCTTGCTTTGTCTTAAGTACTATTTATAGTTGTGGATTCTTGTAAGGACATGACAAGGTTAAGAAATAGAGTTTGGTGAGCAGTAAAGTGATAGCCTATCCTGATTTCACTTGCTACTTGAGTGCTGTCAGACGATCTTTTAAGACCTTTCAAGCCAATTTGCCACGCGATATGTACTGCTTTGATATTTCAAGGGTAAATACATTGAACTGCCTTTAAAAAAAAAAAAATCTCTGAATTGGGTGAAGGTTGACAGAGCGGATCAGGAGTTTTACATTCCACAATTCACAGACTTTTCCTTTCCTTTCCTTCACTGCCAATCCCCAGTGTGACATCTCCTATCCTACTTCCTCCTGTGTTCCAGGTGACCATCCCTCCTTCTTTCCAAAACCTTCTGAACATTGTCCCTGAATAAGTGCTGCCCCTCTGATTTTAAAGGGTTAACTGTTGTATGTTGAGCACACCTCACTCATGTGATTGTTCCCTTTATAGACTTACCTGTCCTTTGGCTGAATAGTAAGCCACACAGTGAATAGACCTGAACCTTACCTAGGGGCTTAGAGGGCGGGTAGAATTTGAACTACTTGAAAGTTTTTTTCTTGATTGTTGAAAACAGAAACAAAAAATCCAGTCTTATCTATCAGTTGTGGCAGTCTTTCATTTAAAACATGCATATATTTGTGTGTATTTACATACACACACAGTTTTTACCTATACGGTATGAATAGACAGTTTGGGAGGACAAGCAGTACAGCGGAGATCCTGTTATATGAGACCCATTGCTCCAGAATCATAGAGAAAAATGTCTACTGACAGACTGAGGGCCACAATGAGGGATCTCCAACCCCATGAGCCCTAGCCCTCCATGCCTCCTTTGGCATTTCTTTGAAATGTCTGTTTTCTCTACTAGATTGTCAGGGCTGAGGTTTTGTGACTTTATGTTACCCAGTTCCTGGGCACCAATAAACGTTAACCCTGTCGCTGGCGCTCTTTATTTCCACTGTGTAAAAGTGGAAGGTGAAGCTCAGAAATAATATTACTTGAGTTTGCAAACCTAAGTTATTAGTAGCCGAAGTGAAATGGCACCTTAAAAGTCACTGTATTAGAAATCAACCTCTACTTTATACTAATTTGGTTTGCCTAACTGTCACACTTCTTCAATTTCACAAGAGAACCATCTGTAGAGTGCTTCCTGTGTGCACCATTCTCTGTGAAGCAAATGGGTGGCAATCAGAAAAGAGTCGCCTGCCTCAGATCTGCCATAGAAAGAGATTGGAACCAAATCAGTAGATCGGTTTTGCTCTGTTTGTTTGTATGAGTTCATGAACTGTTTCTCAACCTTGTATGTATAGGCTTTGGGGACAGATCAGTTGTTTTGGGGCGGGGGGGGGGGTAATATTTGGCAGCATCACTGACTTTGACCTGCTAGAGACTATGTGAGACATGGTCATGAGTATTTTTTCAAGGGCGTGTATCTGACTGAAGGCCTCTTGAGGCATTATGTTAGATCTTTCAGAGATCTTATCCTAGAATGTGCCCTTTAGATCAGATGGATTGTGACCCCTTTGGGGGTCGAACAACCCTTTCACAGGGGTCGCCCAGTTCATAAGAGTAGCAAAATGACAGTGATGAAGTAGCAGCGAAAATAATTGTATGGGTTGGTGGAGGTCACCACCTCGAGGCACTGTATTGAAAGGGTGGCAGCATGAGGAAAGTTGAGAACCACTACGCTAGCCTCTTGGTTCATCCGTAGATCTAAGGGCCGCCTTTTCTTGACTCTGCCCTTGATTTAAGTCCCTCCAGCCTTTATCCAGTCTATAGGCACTGTCCCCAAAATTGATGTTTTCTTTTGTTTTTACACGTATCAAAACCTGTAGTAGTCAACCCTGAAATGTGGTGATCGGGGGCAGCAATGATTTGTCATTCCTTTGTTGCTGTTGGCCTAGAATCTGGGAGCAGCCTGGTTGGGAGGTCTGACTTGGGTGTCTCTCATCAGGAGGTTGCAGTGAGGTGTGGACTCTGACTGCTGTCTTCTGGACACGTTACTGGGGCTGGAGGAGCTGCCCTCCCCCTCCACAGAGGAACTCCACATGGAGCTGCTTAGGTGCCCCCCTCCAGCGGCCCCTTCTTCCCTGACGAGCAAACCAAGCAACGGCAGGGGCTAGAGAGACGCTGTGCTGTTTACATGTCGTGACCTCCGAAGGGAGGTATACTAAGCAATTCAAAGCTATACTTTTTAAACCACCGCAATCTAAAGGCTGCTTCCAAGGTCTCCCCCGGGATCCTGTCCAGCTTGTTTGTGTGGGACCCGGCGGTGGAGGACATTTTGTGATCACACTGCCTATCCAATCTCACCCTGGTGGCTATCCTGCATCAGACTACCACCACTAGGCTAAAAAAAAGAGCAAGGAGAAATTAAGGAGAACTGTGTGCCCAGAAAGAAGGGAAAATAGGGCGGGATAAACAAGAGCAAATAGGGAAATCATCATCCACAATTGGGCCCAGGAAAAGAAAAGGGTTTTCGGTCGGCCTATTTTCATCCTATATCAAATTATTCCTCTCCATGGTATTTGGCTTAATTTTCAGTTTTCCTTTAATAAAACAATAAGCCACAGTAAGGTGTTATAGTTATTTTGGTGTTTAATAGTATTCTAGGGAGTTTTCATCGGCGCATTTTAAATTTTGGATGAGTGCTTGTTTTGATTTTCCCTTCTTGACGTGCGGGCAGAGCATCCGTTATTGTTCCTTCCAGGCCGCCCTGCTTCTCCGTCCCACCACAGGCTGATAAACCCTCACCAAGGGCTGTCGTTTCTCCCTTGGGGCACCTTATTGAATACTTGCATCTTCAGTAATTCATCCGGGCCCAATGCTTTGTCTGTTTTAATACTTCTAATTACCTAATTATGTACTAAATGCAGCGACAAAGCCCTTTATCATTTCACTTTTTTTTCCTTAACCCTTTTCTGGTATGGGAAATATTCCTTCTGTCTCTTTGTTGTCTGAACCACTCCTCCATCCACGCAGTCTGGGCTATTTTCCAGGCCTGCCTTGACTGTCTGCCCTGCCCTGTTGCCCGTCATTCCATTGACTCCCATCAGCAAGCTGGGGCCTTCGTTGTTGGTGTTTTAAAGTCATTGTTCAGTTCCCTTTCCTTCGCCTTCATCCAATTCATTTCCTCACATTACACTACTGGGAGAAGATAGCCAAAATGCAAACAGAATCAGCTTATTGTCAGAAACTAGTTTGTTTGTTTGTTTGTTTGTTTTGACAAACATGAACAGTTATTCTGTTCATGATAGATCTTAGTGTAATGAAACGCTCACCTCAAGTACCTATGAATCAAATTAATAGAAATCAGAAGTTAGAAATTTTTTTTCCTGTTATGGTGAACTTTTGCTCCAGATAACCAAATCATTGAAGGAAGGAAGTTTTTCCTAATATTCAAGTATGTAAAGAAAAAAGGAATGGTAAAATGGTAATATTACCACTTTATGACATCTAATGAATTAATAAAGGGGCCTTGTTGGCCCCTTTATAGTTCTCAGGAACTCACAGAGGTACTTGTACCTCCCCTTCCACGGTCAGTGTGAGTGAGTGGGTAGTCGTTAAAGCACTCAACTGCCAACCCCAAGGTCAGCAGTCTGAACCCATCAGCCCCTTTGCAGATGAAAGGTGTGGCGGTCAGTGTGCCCCATGAAGACATTTGGGGAAGGACTTTGGGGCAGTTTGAATCTGACCTGTAGAGTGGCTATGACTCAGATAGTTTGGTTTGAGTTTTAACGGAATGGTAGTTGAAGGCAAAGGTCATCCCTGGTTGTTAGGTTCACAAAGAAACATGCAAGCGACAAACATTCAGTGCCTTCGCATGGAAGCGCACCCCACCAACTCTTTTGGTTATTACTACATTGCAAACCACCTCAAGAGTCTTCAGCAACAGTGTTTTAGTGAGGAATCGGTAGTAGGATAGCTCTCTTCCAAGTGGTATCAGACAGAGCAGCTTGAAGACTGGAAAATGAGCCAACTAAAAGCTTGCTTGCCTGTTGATAGTCATCTGTCACCCCAAACCTATGGACAGTAGGAATGGCCACACCTGGCCTTCCCATGTAGCTGCTTGGTTTCCTCACAGGATGGTCAGCTTCCCACAACTACATGTCCAGAGAGGGGGCAAGACGTCAACTCTGTAGCAGCATCACTTGTTCCACATTTTATTCCTGAGAAACTAGTCCTTAAGTTCAGTAAGCAACTGAGAGGTTTGAGCCCACACAAAGGCACTTCTGAAGAAAGACGCGTCAGTGTACTTCCCAAACTCAGCTAGGAAAAACTGTATGGGTCACCTGCCTGCTCCAATACACAGGGGTCGCCACAAGCCTGAGTTGATTTGATGGCAGTTGGTTGGTTATCTTTTGGAAGTACATAACCTATTTTTATTAATGTCGCTGTATCTGGAATTTGCCTCAAAGTGGGGCGAGTAGGAGAGTATATATAAAACAAGAACAGTTAACTATGAAGCTGTGTGATGGATATATTCAGGTTCACTATTATTTATAAATGTTTGAATTTCCCATAATGAAAGTGTTTTACATTTTTAAATGAAAACTCTATTGCCTACTTTTGTTTTATTTCAAGACGCAAAGTAAAACATCCATCACACTTCTATGATACTGTTTTACACTGTGTTGTTTCACACTATGTAAAACTTGTCAAAAATCTAAGTACCAAGTATTTTGAGAACTGTTCTATGTTAAATATGAGCTAATAAAGTCAGAACTGAAGTATTGTGTTTTTTTCTCCCTCAGTTAAAAATTGTAGACTATTTTAGACTTACTTTCATTAAGGAATACTTTAATATTATGCTCTCTTTGCTATTAATTTGTTTCCAGAGTCTTACTGCTACCTATTTCCCATCCAATTTTATTTTCTGACCAATTGAAAACTTCTTTTGAAGTTTTATTTTCTGATAATAACAAAATTTGTCTTCAGTCCTTATATAATGTGATGTGATGATCCTGTATTTTCCTATCAGATGTTGTGGCATGATTCTTCTTTTCTCTACCTCCTCCTTCTTGAAATTACCAGTTTTTGTGTTGTTGGTTGGTTTTTTTTTTTTTTGTGGGGGGGAGGGAGTTGCTGTTAGTGATTATAGAGTTAATATTGACTTTTCAAAACCTTATCGATAATCTGTTTTGCATCTGTATTCAGTGATTTTTATGACTGTTTTTAGGGAAGCTTTTCCTTTTCAATGGTATTGGGTTAGAATGATGGTCAGGTGACTTTACCTGATCTGAATTAAGACTAGTTGGCAGGGTGTGTTTTAAAAAGCTTTCAAAGGGCTGAGCCCCAGTGGCGTAGTGGTTGTGCGCGGGACTGCGGCCCACTGGGTTGGAGGTTCAATTCCAGCTCCCAGGAGCAAAGGCTGGGCCTCCTACTCCCACCACCTGAGGGCAGTGATGCCTAAAAAAAAATAAATAAATAAAAAGCTTTTAAAGCCCGTTGAACAGCAAGGAAGCTATTCTGAAAAGTAAACATAATGTAGAGTAGATTATTACTGTTCCTAGAAATACTACTCACTGAACTTTTAACCCCTGATTCTATAGGTGTAATACAACCTCAGAGTCAGCAGTTGGAACTCAGTGCCTGCTCCAAGGGAGAACGATGAGGCTTTCATCCCCCAGACACATTGACAGCCTCAGAAACCCTCCAAAACAATCCCACCCTGTCTGGGTTGGGTCTCTATTCATCAGTAATGGCTCCAGGGCAGTTGGCTTTGGTTGTTTTTAAAAATGAGCATTATGCGCTCTAGGTTGAAAACTGTATTAGGTTGAAATGGTTCTTCGCTGTAACTCCCAATCGTGAAGTTGTACCCTTGTGAATTCCATGCTCACTGCTGCCCTCCTGTGCAGGAGATGATGAGTGCACTCGATGCACACCCGCCACTCACCAGGCGTGGAGATGTGTGTGTTGCTATGACACTCAGCACCATTCATGGGTGCTTCCAGAATAAGATGAACCAGGAAGGCAGGCCTGGCAATTTACTTTCAAAAAATAGCCATGGATAATCGCATGCATTACAGAGTAGCCAATCATGAGAATAAAACAAGGCTTGTCAGCATTTCTCACCCTTTACACAAGCCAGGGGCTGACTGGGCGGCACACAGCAACACCAGTGCCTGCAACATCTCCCCGACGCACATGCTCAGGGAAGCCATGGGGACGGGGCTGCGGCTCCCTCCCCGCCTGGGTGCACTGGGACCGTCTGGAGCCGCTCTGGCTTCGGGGTCCTGAACCGCACCGTCTTCAAACACTCCACCCACCTCTCCTCGGAACTTCACGTGGCTTTCCCACCCCCGAGCGTGGCATAAACCACTACTTGGGTTTTAAAACGTCCCCGTCTTTCGCTCTCTCTACCTTACTTATCTGTACTGTGGATTCTTCATCAGAATTTAGAGGGCAAATTGTCCCTTTCTGAAAAAGGAGAGGGTGCCGTGAAACTTCACAAATTGGCACTTGAGCATTGTGGAGCAGACGCATAGACCTGGGCCTGTTGCGCAGCTATGTTACGGCTGCCTAACACACATTTTCAGTTGATTGGGTATTTGCTAAAAGTGGATAATTTAAATTATCTACCTGCAATTTAATTCTTGTAGATCGCTGTTTTTTAATCTTTCAAGTGGTTGGTGCGCATTTAAATGAAACCATGAGTTGGTATGTAATATAATTTACATTTGCAGGAGTTAAATATTAAACTTGTACTATATGGTTCGTAGATACTTATTGGCAAAATGAATGCAGCCATTTTTAGTTCTTTCTCTCATGGGCCATTCAAATTTCAACAGCTACACAGAATTTGGCTGGACCAGTGTCCATAGAATATTCTAACGAGTAATTAAGAAAAACCTAAAAAAAACCCAAAAAAACCAATGCTCTCAACTTCATTCTCTTTGCCGCCCTTTGAAACCAGAAAGATACATCTTGGTCTACATCTCCAGGCGTGCAACTGAAAGACCTGCAGTTGAGTCATATATGTGAGGAAGTAGGGGAGAATTTTCACCTCAAAAATTACTATTCTTGTTTGTTTTTTGGGGGGGCATCACTGCTCTCTGGTGGTCGTGGGAGCTGCCCAGCCTTGCTGCTGCTGGATTTGAACCGCCAAGCCAGTGGGCCACAGTCTCGCACTCAACCATTATGCCACCGGGGCTCAGCCCTTTTTGTTTGTTTTCGAAAAAATTACTATCCTATGCATACCTTAATAACTGTGTTTCCCCAGGAATTCTCTCTGTAGCAATTTATTTTGATTCCTTACATATTCTGTAACCCTGATCACTAATTTGGAATCTTTGGCTTTCTTGTGACTTTAGCAACTTTATCTGTTCCAAATAAGTCATTTAAAAAGTTTCTGTGTTCTTCCCCAAGGCATTTGGCCTTGTTCTGGAAGGTCTTTCATGCCTGTCTCATGCTTGCTCTGAGTCTGCCTCCAGAGAAGTGTTTCTCTTCTGGAGCTTGTGCCACCCTGGGGCAGCTGCATGGTTGGACAGGGAGGCTGTAACATTGAGGTTTACAGAGATATGAGATGAAGGTACTTGGACCTTGGTTTATTATTGGACCCCTTACCCCCGCCTCATCCCCACCCCCAGGTTTCAAAAATGAAACCTGCTTGCACCTGCAGAAAAGATGGCAGAAGTAAATATCTAGGAATACTATTCACCAAAAGCAGTTCAAAGCAGAAAGTCAAAGAACAGAGGAAGATGAAATAATTACTAAAATTTTTAATTAGGACCAGACAAGGCATGCTCCCTAGCAAAGTTCACCCAGAAATCTATCCTGAAATGTTCGGGGTTCTATCTCACACAGAGAGCCAGAAAAGGACCAGGATGAAACATAAAATAGACTGATTTGGGGCTAAGCCCCGGTGGCGTAAGTGGTTGAGTGTGGGACTGCGGCCTGCAGGCTTGGCAGTTCAAATCCTGCGGCAGCTCTCAGGAACCGCGGTGGGTAGCTCCCACGACCACCAGAGGGCAGTGATCCCCACCCCACCCCCCAAATAGACTTTGATTTCTCGAAAAAAGTAAAGCAATCACTGTGCTTTAAAAAAAAAAAAAAAAAAACCAAGGAGAATGTTTGTTTGGATAGTGCCCTATGTCTCTATGCCAGTCTTTTGTGGTTCTAAAGACCCATATGGATGTCGGCCACTGATTTTCTACTGCTTGCACAAAGACTTGACATTAGAAGCCAGGAAGGAGGAACATATGCAGCATTAGCTCAAGTTCAAAGGACTGAAAAAAAAAATTCAAGCCTTGAAGTGCAAAATTGAAGGATTCCCGTAACAAAATATTGTCATGAAGGAAACAACCAAAGAAGAACTAAAGGGATCCACACAGTCACTTTACCAAAAACAATTGATTCATATTCAACCATTTCAAAAGATTTAACCAACCACCAATGGTACTAAAGGAAGAATTCCAAGGTGTACTGGAGATATCAGCATAAAATAAAATTCCCGAAACTTACAAAATACAACTTGACATGTTTCAACAATCTGATGATTCGCAGGAAACAATACTGTATGCCAAGAAATGTATTGAGGATAACTGCGTGGCCAATGAAATGGAAGGGATTATATTTTGGCCCATTCCAATGGAAGGTAACCCAACAGAGTGCTCAAATTCTAGAATGACATCAATAATATCACATGCAGGTAAAATTTTGCTGAAAATAACTTAAAAGTGACTACAAAAATAAATCGAATAGGAACTGCCAGAAAGTCATGCTGGATTCAGAAGGGAGTGTGGAATAAAGTATATAATTTCTGCCATCATTTGGATCTAGGACTGACTTTGCACATGTACTCGACTGTGTGGTTCATCCCAAATGACAGATAGCATCTCAGAGAATGGGAATTCCAGGATACCGTACTCATGTAGAAAAGCTGTACCAGGACTGGAAGAATGCTTGCTAACAGCCTGTGACATGCAGATGGCACAAGCCTTCCTAGTTAAAGGGAGGAGGACCTGAATCACTCATGTTGAAGATCAAAGACTGCAGCCTTCGGTATGGATTACAACTCAATGTAATGAGAGCATGAATTCTTACAACTAGAAAGAATAGCATTATGATAAGCAGACAAAGATCGAAGTTGTCAAAGATTTCATTTTGCTTGGATCCACAATCAGTGCTCATGGAAACAACAATTGAGGTGGGGGGGGAACCAAGTTGCACTGCAGTCTGGGCAAGTCTGCACAGGACCTCTGTAGAGTATTAAACACCAAGATGTCACTTTCCGGGTAAAAGCATGAGGACCCAAGTTGTGATACTTTCAGCTGCCTCCTATGCATTTGAAAGTTGGACAGAGAATAAAGAAGACTGTGGGACAATGGTTGCCATTGGATAACGGTGCTGGTGAAGACCATAGAAAGTACCATGGAGTTCGAGAAAAGAAATCTGTCTTGAAAGAAATACGGCCACGATATTCCTGAGAAGCAAGGTGGCTGAGACATCAGCTCACATACGCTGGGCATGTTGTCATGATGAACCAGGCTGTGCAAGGACATCTTGTCTGATAAAGCAGAGGGTCAGCAAAAAAAAAAAAAAAAAAAAAAAGAGAGAGAGAAAGTTCTTCAGTGGAATGGAGAGACACCAAGGCTGCTACAGTGGGCTCAGACATACTCATGAGGATGGCACAGGACCAGGCAACAAGTGCTTGCCAAGCACTGTGCTTGATGCTCTTCACATTACCTCATCGTGACTGGTAGGCCAGGGTTGTTACTCTTACTCACAGACGTTCACGTGAGCCAGTTAAATAAACATTTGCAACTCAAAATTACACAAGAATTTGAGCACAAGTGATTGTACTCGATTGTAATCTCTCCCATACCCCCACATCACTCTGTTATTATAATGCCCACTATTCTCTTAAGTATAGCTTATGCCCACTTATACCAAAACCAAGCCAGTGCCTATTGGATGAGTACCAGCTCATCGTGGCCTTCCACGGCAGAGAGTAACTTTTGAACTAGCATGTAAAACACAGTACTGGAGAACATGCTGAGGACACAGTAAATGTTCCTTGTGACTCATTTTTAAGTAGTTGGTACAAAATCCCTGGTTCTTAACGACCCACTGCTGCTGAGTCAATTCTGACTCAGCAACCCTATGGGACAAAGTTGAATTTCTCCACTAGGGTTCCCAAGAGTCTACATCTTTAGGGAAGCAGACTACTGTGTCCTTCTCCCACAGAGCAGCTGATGGGTTCAAGCCACCCACCTTCTGATGGTCAGCCAATCACTTAACCCTTGTGCCACCACCACTGCTTTGTTCTCAGATCAGTGAGAACAAACGCCCATCGCCCCACTCCCCTATTGCTTCTCAGTGCCCCTGTGCAGGATGTGGGAGACTGCACATCTTCACTGAAGCAGACAGTCTCATCTCATCTCCCACGGAGCAGCTGGTGGTTTAAACTGCAGCCCCACACCTGGTCCACATTGCCACCAGGGTTCAAAAACAGTCACTCTCTTGTCTGGCCTCCGTGGAAATTTCGAAATTCCGGGCATGCTCCAGATTTGCCTCACCTTCACCTGCTCTTCTCCCAGACTTCTGCCGCCACCTGCCAGTGGCACTGGGTGGAATCCTCATCAGTGCCCCGCCCTTTGCACACCTGAAACACTCGTTGCCTTCTGGGCCTTTGTGTGCTTCTTTCTGACTTGGTCGCCCTTCCGAGTGATGGTGCTGTTCCTCCTCTCCGTACAGTTCTTTTCAGACCTCCTTTGATGGGACCCAGTCAGCTTAGTTCTCCACGACCTTCTCCCCTGCAGCCACTGTGTGTTATACTACTCGGTTTTTGCTCTGCCTTATTGTCATGACATCGTCTTGTTTAATTTTTTCAATTTTTATTAAATGCACTTATTGGGGGCTCTTACCCAAATCCATACATCTATTGTGTCACGCACACTTGTCCATATGTTGCCACCATCATTTCCAAAGCATTTCTTTCAACTTGAGCCCTTGATCTCATCTCCTCATTTTCCCCCTCACTCCCCCACCCTGGTTTTATAAGCAGTTTTTTAAGTTTCTCTTAGTCACTTTAAAAGAATACTCAGCCCCCTTTCTATTACCTCAAAGGAACTGGTGGGATTTTTCATCCAGAGAGCATTTAAGCATTGCTGACTAACTTCTGTACTATTTGAAGCCTGCATTTTAATCCACCGACAGTATGATCATGTATAATAATGAAAATCTAGATGTTCATTTTCAGGGGAAAAAAAAGTATGATAAAGAAGGCTGGAAAAGTTAATGCTTAGAGAACTACATTTCAGTCTTAAGCAGCCGTGGTCTCAGCCCTCCTAATGCCATGACCCTTTCATACAGTTCCTCATGTTATGATGACCCCGACACCATAAAGTTATTTTCATTGCTACTTCAAAACTGTAATTTTGCTCCTGTCACGAATAGGGTGACCTCTGTGAACGGGTTGTTTGACCCTCTAAAGGGGTCACGACCCACAGGTTGAGAAGCACTGGACTTAAGGATCAAATGGGCTAAAACAAAGGTCTCTCTCCCCATGGAGGAAGCATGAAAGTAATAAACCCGCCACATGGTGACTCGAAGTCTGTGAAGGCATTTGGGAGGGCTCTGTGTTGGAGGTCATTGTCCCTTTTGGTGATGCACTCTTGGCTTTCATTGCCACCCACCTCCCCGCCCCTGCCCTGCACAGGCCAGCCAGTGCCATGAATTGCCTGACACTCTAGACTGGTCTGGAAACCCATAAGCTGCCCCTAGACGCTTCTCAGAGAGCAGAGTTTGAGGATGAGTCATGAAGCTGTGCTAGTCTTTTCAATCCTGTGTTTTCTTTCTCTCCACTCCCCCCCACCCCCCGTCCAGGTTTCCTGAAATGCAGTTTTTTCAACAAGAAAATGTGAGAAAAATTCTTACAGATGTTCTTTTCTGTTATGCCAGAGAAAACGAACAGTTGCTTTATAAACAGGTAATGAAAATATCGTACAGGTGGCACCCATTGCCTCAAAATTTTCTATACAGCTTGACAAATGATAGCACGATAATGTAGCCTTTATTGTATCCAGAGCTGTATCATAATGGTAAAGCAATCAAAGACTTGCTTGTCTGCTGCATAGTGAGAAAAGTAAGCTCATTGAAGCACATATGCTTCCTCCTCATTATAAGACATTCCACCAAATTGTCTTCTATAAGGCTGTTCAATCTTTTCTTTCAACTTTTGGGAGTTTGTTTATAAACAGCCTTTTTAAAGCCAATCTAGTAATAAAACTTTGTAGAGTTATAGGTATAAATATTGTTTCTAAGTACAGCCTTTATAAATATGTGAAAGGCCATATAGCCCCGTCAAGATTACTCTTGGATGCCAGGGAATGTTTGAAGCTCTCACTTGGTTTCCCTGTGACCCTTTTGTTTGACTGGTGCCATTTCTAAAGCGAAGCAGATTGTGTTGGATTATGCATTTTCATTGAAATGTAAATTATTAATACAGAATGAATCCAGGTTTTCTACTTAAGGGAATGATGTTCTTTCCTATAAAGGTAGATAAGGTTGGATATTTTTATGCGTTTCTCCATATGTATACAGGTGGAAATTAAAACTGAAATCATAAATTACCTAACAATTAAAATGTGCACACCCAATTGTTGACCGCTAATTTCCCTTTCATCTTTGAGAGGCTGTGAAAGAGAACTGTTCTGGAATAGTCTTTAAGTTGAATTTGCAGGTAAGTCAGAACAGGTGTGTACAGTTCTTACACAGCCTTCGTTTAGTGCAGGAGAAGGCCCGGGGCCTTCGCAGTAATGTGAAACCTGCACAGGAGAGAGGAAAGGTGACAGTGGAGAAGAATTTGCTGCAAGTGGGGGGTGGGGTTGCTTGCTTCAAGGTGAGGGCACATTTACATAACACAAAGTACCAATTGCCAGTCTGACATTCATCCCCTGAGGACTTGCTATATTTTTTATTTTAAAAACTTCCCCAATAGTAAAAGCAACATACTTAATTTGAAATAAAGTAGATCTGAGGAGAGTAAATTAGGTCCAAGTATAATTACCTGAAACAATTTGCTATTTTTGTATATAGACCACACGAGGGGACTGATTTTAATCTTAATTTTCATATTAGTCTATGTTTTAGATTAATTGCTGACAATAACCTTTAGCGTTGGAAACGGAAAAATTCAGTTCCTGGTAACAATCAAAATGAAAATGTCTGACAATATTTTTAACACAGAGCAACTCTGTGAAGAAAATGAGAAATTCCATTGAATGACAAAACACAGGAGTTGAATGGGAAACTGAAAGATATTAATTCTTTACAAATTAAAGCCTAAATGTATTTTGCCTATGCGAATGCAGTGAGGCATTTTACTTGCATCTGTTTTTTGTTACTGTTGATGATTTGGGGTTTTAAATTTTTCTTTGGGGGATGGATTTTTCTTAAAAATAGGTTGTGAGTATGTGTTATTTTAAATCTTGTGCTTTAGGTAAATATTTACAGAGCAAAGCTAGAGTTCCTATTTTTAACATTTTGATATAAGTTATTCCTTCGCATTGGTTACAATATTCACGCTAAGGCCTCCTTGTGAGTTCCTCTTCTAGTGACCTACATTCCTCCTCCTTCCCATCTTACCTTTGTTTGGGGGTAAATGTTGAGCATTTGGACTCATAAGTTGATTGGTTTTTTTTTTTTTTTAAGTAGACACGATTATTTTAATTTCATCCCCAAATGTATTCCCCTGATCTTAATGGGAGTAATATAGCTTCCATGCATCTGCCATATCCACTTTCTAATGCGCTCTGCCTGATAGCAAGACTCTTTCTGTCCCTGGTCGATGGTCAGAGGGGTTTCAACAGAGGTTTGATCCTGCTCTGTGTCCCCTTTGCTTTGCTCTTTGAAACTGAAACCACTTTTAAATGAGTCAGAGGGGAGATCAAGTAAGAGAATATGTTTTAAGTTTATCCACCATAATTTGCAGAGACTGTAACTCTTTACAGGAATAGAAAGCCCCGTCATTCTCTCTTGCACCAGCTGGTGGCTTTGAACTGCTGGTTTAGCAGCCCTTTTCATAACCTCTATACGACTCGGGCCCTGTAACATGGCTGAATCCTGATTCTGGACTGAAAATCCCTATAGTTACGTCTCAGCCCCACCATTTAATAGCTGCATCACCGTGAGGAAATTACTAGCGGGTCCCAATCCTTACTTCCGTCATCTGTGAGGAAGATGGTAGCATCTACCTTGCGGGGTGAAGAGTGCTCGGCGCTCACCACGGGCTGATCTTGGTACTTGGAGCTATCATTCTCGCCATCTACATCATCATTAAAGTTTGCTGGAGTTGCCACAGAACATAGGGAAGGGGAGAATGGCAAAGAGTGCTCTTGGAATTTATTTAAAGGGTCTGTGATCAAAGCAATATGCCTGTAGCGTGGAAATGAGCAAGTACATCATAGGAGATGAAAACAGTCCACGCGTATATTTAAGATCAAAAGGTGATAATGTTTTCATTTGATGGAAAATGATACTGATTTGGTATAGCTAGTTTTCCATCGAGTAAAAAGAATTTGTACTCTTATTTGAAAAGAAATCTCTTGTGGTATGGATACTGAGATAAAAATAAATATATGTAACATGCTAAAAGCAAATTTAGGAGCGTTTATGTATTTACATAATCTCAAGATAAGAAAAGCCTTTTGAAACAAGCAAGTTGGGCTCTAAGAGGGGCCGGCCACCGGCGACTCACGAGCCTTATACAGCTCTCCCGGCATGTGCACGTGGCTCTAAAGTAAAATTCACAATGAGGATAGAACTGACAGTTTACTTTACGTCTTCCTTATTGGTAAAAATACAGCTATGGCTCTCAAATAGTTTTTCGTGGTTTTATTCAAATTTTATTGAATTTCACATATCACCCACTTCCATCGTTAGATTTCTTTTTAAAAGAGTTGTTTATGCATCATCCCAACCCCTTCTCGTGTCCCCTCCCCCATCTCACTCATATTTGCTCCCCGTACCTGTTCAATTGCTGTGTGGGAAAGGATTGGCTCTTCCATCTCTAAAGTTTGCCGACCCGCCACTGAGGTGTGAAGTCAGACCTCTTGACTCTCCTCAAAATATTCTGGGAGGCAAAACCAAAAATCCTCCATCTATGTATACTTCCTTTAGAAACAGATAACAGGAGAACTCCCTTTAAGGGACTTTGTGTTTCAATGTTATTTAAATATAAAGCAAGAAGGCTGGGGGTAAAGTGGTTCTACCCCATTAGTGACTGCAGTAGCTTAGAGCACTCACGTTCACCATGGATCCCCAGCCCCGTGGGCCCGCCTGCCTCTCCCTATTGGGCTGGGTTTTGTCAACCTGATTCCTTCTTTGTCTCTCCCTCTCTTTCAACTATTTGGGAAGCCCCTGCAGAAAAGGATATGACAAAAGTAAATCATCACTAAAAGTATTCCCTTGTACATTTTTCTATAGAGAAAGAAAAATCTTGATAACTAAATCATGTAACAGTATCAGCAAGACACAAAAATAGAAACTGCACAGCGCCAACCTTTGTGAGGTTTGTGACCCATTGCATAGGACAACTGGGCAGGAATATACACGATCAGGTTTTTGATCATTTAGATGAAGCCTATCACTGTTTTAGTAAGTTTTATTCACTTTCTCCTGGGTATCACATAAAAAGACGTAATTACCCCCTGCACACGTTTGCAATCCTGAAGATCCATTACAGAAAAATAATACCTTGCTGTAAAAGTACTGAATATTTAGCTGGATCAAATTTAAGAAAAAAAAAAACTTGAGTTTCATCACAAGCTGTTAAAGCTATTATTTTGTACTAGGTGACACCCCGTTTAACATCGACCATATTGTTAATAGTTATGGGATTTTATTGAATTAATGAGACTGTTATCATGTAGTAGAATGTCTTGCTGAGTTAATTGAAACTGCAGAGATTATATAAATGGTATTAATGAACTTTGACTGCCTGATGCCTCAGCTTTAATAAAGACTGCTTGGTGGGCTAAATGAACACAGGCAGATAAAAGAACAGGTTCAATTTTGTGAGCCTACAGGCTGTTGATGAAGAAAACTTCTCGTTACCTTTATTTTCAACTGGCATGAGTTTGGAGTGCAGTGACTACTAACTATCCAGCAGGGATATAGGCTCTAAGCAAACAGAAAAGCTGACAGCGTAAAGGGAAGCAAAAGATGTATGTCGAGAACTAAGAAATATATTGACACTACATGTTTTTAAATTATACTTGGTGAGTCATCACTGTAGCTTATAGCACTTACAGCTTACTGAATTTATCATTCTGAATAATTTTTACTTTCCTTTAATGAAGATTAGATGCTTATTACTGATCATTATTAATCATGGGTTATTAGTTTACAAGTGAGAGTAAAACCCAAATTTCTTTCAAGTCTTTAAAAAAAAGCTTTCTCTAATTTAGCTACAAATCAAAACTTGACTTGTCAAAAGTTTTCTTCAGTGTCCATTATTTGTGATTTGGACAAAATGGAAGTAAGATTTAGTGGTACTCATTTTACATTTTGTTTGGTTTTGATCCATGTGTTGTTGAGCTCATGAGTGGTAACTATTCATTCAATCAGCATGTAGCAAGTATATTCTGTATGCCAACCCTATTAGTAGGTGTTGGACCGGAAATTATTGCCCACCCCTTCTCTTGTTTTATGTACACATATACCTGCCCGTTCGTCATTTAGTGGCAATATACAATTATAGTGTACAAATACAATGTCTTCTTTGAGACCATGCATTTTAGGAACTTGTCTGTGTCATTCACCTTTGTGTCTCTGGTGCCCACCCTCCCCCACAGGCTGACTTTGTTTCCAGACTGACCGAATGCATGGCAAGCAAGGCATTAACAGAGAATTTTGAGTGGGTAGATGTTGTAGAACTAGTGAGAAGAGAATGCTAAAGGGGGGGGGGGGCGGTGGATGCAGGTGGACCTGCATACTCTTTCATATATAAATCAGCCACGATTAGTTAGAAAATGTATTTAGAGATAGATGGGAACACTCTGTTCAAAAGATCCCATCAGCAACAACAAGAAAACCTAGTAATGGACCTACAGAGAAGTCTGTAGTTCTATCAATTTTTTTTATTTGTAAACTTAAATGTTCTTAAAAATATTATCTTCCAGTTAATCTATGCATGTTAATGCAATGTTAATAGAAAATACAGTGCTTTCCTTGGCATTTTATGTAACTGAATTGTACAAAAGTTCACATGGTGAAAAATGAGTTCAAGTAGGCTGTGGTGGTAATGTATTCGCGATGTCAAATTTCATCATTGGGATGTAGGGGTGGAGTCTAGCCTGTTAATCTGGAAGTCGCCATTGAGGCCTCTGTGTGGGCATGGCTTTCTCCTGAGACTTCTGGGAAATCTCGTGGTATTTCCCTGGTGGAGATGGGAAGCCATCTCCCCAGTTGTTGGGAGTCAGTCTCCGAGTCAACGAACGACACAAGATGGCAGCATCTGAGGAGCTGGAGGAGAAGCCACACGGCCTTACCCTGATGTGACCAGACCTCTGAAGCTAGAGAAGACATTTGGAGACCCCTGCCAAGACTGAGTTACTTCTACCACCACTGGATGCTGTTGATGGACCCTGAGCGCTGGAAGAGAGGAGCCATGGAGAGACCCCTGCCAGCACCGGGATTCTGCACCCACTGACCTGTCACCTCGTGAGTCGGAAGGAGACTTTATAGACTGGCTGGTATCGGGCATATGGGCCAATATTGGACTTGTGACTTTGAACTGGACTGGGTTGGGATGCTTTCTCAATGTTCCATGCCTTTTGTATATAAACCTTATGCTTATATCCATATGTGTGTCTATGAATTTGTTTCTCTAGTCTACCCGGATTAACACATAGGCAAAGAATTTTGAAAAAAAATTAAAAAGGGGAGGAAATAAACGGAGTATTTTTACTACCAGAAATTAGAACATTTTAAAGCTCATACCATTAAAATAGTACAGTGCCATTTAAGAATATTGAAAGCAATGATATAACCATAAAAGCCAGATAAAAAGTACAAGCTAAATATGTAATTTATGGTAAAGATATTTCATATCCCTTAGGAGAAATAGGCTATTCAGCAAATGGTGATTGTTTTATAAGTTTGTCTATTGTAACTCTTGGAGAGAGAAAATACAGCAGACAGCATATTTATTTCTCATGTCAAAATTTAAATTGCTCCCAGACGGGAGAAGATTTAACCGCAGCAGTAGTGTCACTTAGAGAGGTGCAAAGGGTGCAGACTTCTCTGAATAACGCTGCCAGAAAGGTTGACACCACACTTGGACTGTTTATAAAATATTTGTGCAGGGGTTCATTAAAAATGTACGTTTTTTTGTAAAAATTTTCTTGTAGTTAATTATAACTATAAAGACATTTTTGATAATTCCAGTTCCTGCATATCAGTATGCCTACAAGGTTAAAATCTCTATGCTTGCTTCCTTTGTGGGCCTTCTAATGCACTCCAGTAAGCTGCCACTATCCCCCAATTACAGTGACACGTTGTCTACATGACTGTAAGCTTGCGTTGTTATTATTGTCAGTGCGGCTGGTGTTGTTAGAGACAAGGATTTTGTTAAATTTTGTGGTATTTCACATTATTATGGTAATTAATATTTGGGAACATATAGCAGTAACGTTCTGGAATGAAGTAATAATTAGAAGAAAAGGGAAATTCTAAAAAAGGTTGTCATTCATTTACTAGTAATTGTATAGCTAATAATATAATTAGATTTAGAAAGATTTTGTTTTGTTTGGGGGGGGGACATCACTGCCCTCTGGTGGTGGGAGTAGGAGGCCCAGCCTTTGCTCCTGTGGAGCCACAGCTAGAATTGAACCTCCATCCCAGTGGGTCGCAGTCCCATGCACAACCACTGCACCACCGGGGCTCAGCCTGATCCAGAAAGATTTAATAAAATTATTTTGTTATTAACATTTGTATAACCTAACAAATACTACATTGGAGCAGTGTACTATATTTATAACATCCTGTTCTGATATTCCACTCATCTGCCAGTTTTTCATATTGTTGTGACTTTAGTTTTGCTGTGATCCTGGAAGGTATGCTACCAATAATTTGAAGAACCAGCAGAGTCATTCAGATAACTAGATTTCAGTGGAACTTCTAGACTAAGAAAAGGGTAGGGATGGCTCACTTCTGAAAAATTAACCGAAAGCCTTATAAATAAGAGCAGAAAGAACACTATTTGGGGCCCACCAAGCCCTAAGGAGGATATTCATTCTCAGAGCAGCCAATGCGCAGCGAGGACCATAGGGCCAGCCCCACCATGAGACTAGAATGGACAACTTTGGAGGCACAGTGTGGGAATTGTGCCTAACCTGACCCCACCACACTGGGGCAAACTGCTAAAGGCAGGCAGCGGAGCAGCCAGGGGGGCAAAGCAATGAAGTCCCTGGAGAATACCAAAAGTAGACTTTGGGGCTAGGGTGTGGCGCCCCATCAGAGTCTCTGGAAAACACTCCTAAAGGTCAACAAACAGACCTGGAATTGTTTATAGGCTTTTCTTCCGTTTGTCATTAGTTTTCTTATTGTTTGTTTTTATTTTTTTAGCTTTGTTATTGTTTGTTTTTTGGGTTTGGTTTGGTTTTGTTTTCTCTTGTTTTGTTTTGCTCTGTCTTGTTTTTGTGCTCATTATTATCTCTGCATATCTATCTAGAGTAGATAGATTCGATAAACAATCTAGAATAGACAACAATGGGACCAATGATTGGGGGCAGAGGGTGGGGGTGGAGGAGGATATGGGTGAGGGGATGTGGAGAAAGGAAATGGATGTTTACAAACCCAGGGACAAGGGAAAAACAAGTGTTCTAAAATGGAGGAAGGTGTAAGAGGCCTGGTAAGTTTTGATCAAAGGCCTTGTAAACTAGGAGAATTCCTGAAACCCAAATGAAGGCTCAACATGATAGTGCGGTGAGAGGAAAGTAAAAGGAAATAGAAGAAGGAACTAGGAGGCAAAGGGCATTTACAGAGTTTTAAATACAGGCATGTACATATGTAAATAGAGTTATATATAATGATAGGAAATATATATCGATATGTATACTAACATGTTAAGTATCAAGGTAGCAGATGGACATTAGATCTCTACTCATGTACTCCCTCAACAGAAGAATACTTTGTTTAAATAACCTGGCATTCTGTGATGCTCAGCTTCCCGAGATGTCTGTTGAAGACAAAATGGCTACATAGCACATGTGAAGAAAGCTGATAGTGCCTGGCTCTCAAAGGATAGGAAATCTGGGGTCTAAAAGGCTTGAAAATAAGCAAGTGGGCACACAGCTTAGAAGCAACGAAGTCCACATTGAAGAAGCACACCAATCTGTGTGATCATGAGGTGTTGGTCGGACCAGGTACCAGGCCCCAAAGACCCTGAACAAAAAAATCATATCAATGTGACTGAGGGGGAATGCAGAGTGGAGACCCAGAGCCCATCTGTAGACAAGTGGACATCCCCTTCCCAAAGGGTCGCAAGCCAGTCAGAGTACAATATAACACCGATGAAACATCCAACTTTTCTGTTGTTCTTTAATACCCCCCCCCCACTATCATCCTAATTCTGCCTCACAAGTTCAACTCGACCAGAGAGGCTACATGGGTCCAGATAAACCCTTCAGGACCAATAATGAGAGTTGGGATACCAGGAGGGTAAGGGGAAAGCAGGAGGAGAAAGGTAGAATCAATCACAATTATCTACATATGATCCCCTCTCTGAGGAATCAACAGAAAAGTGGGTGAAGGGAGACATTGGTCTGTGTAGGACAGGAAAAAATAATAATTTATAAATTACCAAGGGTTCATGGCGGAGGAAGGGGAAAAAGAGGTGCTGATACCAAGGACTCAAGTAGAAAATGTTTTGAAAATGATGGCAACAAACATATAAAATGCGCTCAACCCAATGGCTGTATGTATGGATTGTGATAAGAGCTATAGGATTCCCCAATAAAATTAAAAAAAAAAAAAAACCACTATCTGATACAGTACTAGAAAAGTAGAATACCAGCAAAATACAACTGGGGAAAAACTGATAGCCCAAACAGGAGCTTGCTCATATTCCACCTGATTTTTGAGACCATCTCCACCAAAGACTTCATACAATGTACAGTAATGACAAAAGACCAGATGAGATGTGGGATGTACATATATGAGAACATCATATACGAAATTAGCAAAAGGTTATTAGAAGGAAAAGACCAAAGTGAATGTCCGAGGAGTGGCTGAAACTTGCTCTTGAACAGAGTAGCTAAAGCAAAT
>PVJH01011926.1:40216-66752 GCA_004026705.1 Nesogale talazaci | reverse complement strand
ACTAGCTGTCTCACGCAAGTGAGTTGCACCGAGCCATTTGTACTGTTTTGTAGATTAGTTAACTGTTTGTTTCTCTTTTATGTTTCTTTGTGTGGCATCACTGTTTATTTCTTATCTTGTATATCCTTCTATCTTAAGATCAACAGGTTTTAAGCAGGACACCATTGACAGGGGTGGGGGGGTGGGGGTGGAGGTGAGGGAGGTTCTTCATTGAAAAACTTGGTTTATATGGAGCAACAAAAATGTTCATGGAA
Organism: Nesogale talazaci; assembly: GCA_004026705.1. Classification (NCBI taxonomy): domain Eukaryota; kingdom Metazoa; phylum Chordata; class Mammalia; order Afrosoricida; family Tenrecidae; genus Nesogale; species Nesogale talazaci. Next base: position 66,498 of record PVJH01011926.1, on the reverse strand, counting down.
TGCAAAAATAGTATTGTAATATATTTATTTAATTTTAAAATGCTGTGGGATGCCACACAAATTGTTAAAAAGCAGATGTCTGCTTACCTTATTCTATCTATAGAAATATATAAAGAGAATTATTAGTGTCCTGGTTTTGTTTCTCTACAGAACCCTGTCTGACCCAAGCAATATCATTAATATTGCACGAAAGTAAAATTGTGTTGGTGATAATTAAACAAGAGTTTACAGTAGTACCTTGTCAAGGAATTCCTAGAAACTCAAGCCGGGTTCAGAAGAGGAATTGAAACAAAAATTAGCCTTGCTGATGTCAGTTGTATCTTAGCTGAGAACAAAGAATACCAGAAAAATGTTTACTTGTATTTTATTGATCACACAAAGCTTTGACTGTGTGGATTATAAACAAAACTTTAAACAGCTTTGAGGAAAAAAGAGAGAATTTCAGAACACATAACTGTGTTTCTGAGGTACCCATACATGGATAAAAAGGCAGTGTGCCAAAAGAACAAGAGAATACTACAATTTTGAAAACTGTGCACAAAGGTTGTATCTTTCCACCACACTTACTCAATCCAGATCCTGAGCAAATAATCTGAGAGACTGGACTATGTGAAGAAGAACTTGACAACAGGATTGGTGAGAGGCTTGCTAACAACTTCGATATTCAAATGACACAAATTGATTATTTGAAAGCAGAACTTGACATTCTTCCTGTTGAAGAAAATCAACACTGTAAAAATCAAAATCAGCATAAATTAAAACTCAATGTAAAGAAAACCAAATCTTCACAACTACTCAAATAGACAATATCATGATAAATGAAGAGAAGACTGAAGTTGCCAAGATTTCATCTTGCTTGGATCCATAATCTTTGCTCTTGAAAGCAGCAGCAAGACATCAAAGGACATATTGCATCAGGTAGATCTGCAGCACAAGATCTCTTTAAAGTGTGGGGGAGCAAAGATGTCACTTTGAAGACTAAGGTGAAAGTTAGGCCTTGAATAAGGAAGACTGAAGATGTAGTCATACATTTGAGTTGTGGTCCTGGAAAAGAATATTGAAAGTATCACGGACCACCAGAAAAACAAACAAATCTTTCTTGGAAGGTATATAGCTTGAATTCTCCTAGGAAACAAGGCACTTTGGACACACTATCTGGAGACACCGGTTCCTGGAAAAGGACTCAACCCTAACATCCTGAAATTAGATTTTTAAAAATGTATTGCTTGGAGTGTAATTCAGTAAACTTCTTTGAAAAGCATTTGGCTGATATTTATCAAATGAATATTGTGCATACTTTATCAGAGAATTTCTCCTATTATTCTGTTCTCTACAAGTAAATATGATAACTCTGTAGCACTACAGCACTTTTGCAGTGCAATGAAATAGAGAGAATTCTTATGGCCTTCTGTGTTGTGGATCATGTCACTCAACTTTTACTTTAAATTCTTTTATTCTCAGAGGTCTGGGCTAAAAATGTCATTTTCCAGTCACTATTGAAGCTAGATTTCTGGATGCAGGCATTGTTGTTAGGTGCCAGGGAGGAAGTTTAGACCCATAGTGACTTTTTATGCACAACAGAAGGGAACATTCTCTGGTCCTGCACCTTCTCACAATTGATGCTATACTTGAGCCCATTGTTGTAGCCATGCTGTCCATCTGTTTTCTTCAAGGTTTTCTTCTTTGTCACTGTCCCTCTGCTTTCTCAAACTTGATGCCCTACTCCAGGAACTTGTCTCTCCGAACAATATGTCCAAAGTATGTAAAGTTAAATCTTGCCATCATTGCCTTTAGGGAGCACTCTGGCGTCACTTTGTCCAGTGGAGATTGGTTTATCCTTTTCATAATCCATGATTCCTTTAATATGATTCCCCAGTATTATAATGCAAACGCATCCACTCTTATTTGGTCTTCCTTTTTTCAATGTTCGCTTTTCATATGCATATGCAGCAATTGAAAACACCATGGCTTGGATCAGGTGTCCTCAAAGTGACATCCTTGCTTTTCAGTATTTTAAAGACGTCCTGGGCAATAGATGTATATATCTTCTGATCTCTTGATTGGTGATTCCAGAAAAACTTACCATAAATCCAAGCGAAACAAAATCCTTGACAACTTCAATCTTTTCTCCAATTATCGTCATGTTACTTATTGATCTAGTTGTGAGAATTTTGTCCTTCTTCACACTGAGTTGTAATCCATACCAAAGGCTATAATTCTTGATCTTCATCTCCAATTGCTTCAAACAATCCTCACTTTCAGTAACCAAAGTTGTGGTATCAGCACATCTCAGGTTTTTAACAAGCCTTCCTCCACATCTGATGCCATATTCTTTTACATATAAGCAAACGTTTCTGATTATTGCATCAGCCTACAGATTAAATGTGTATGGTGAATGGATATAACCTTTTCACACACCTTTTCTGATTTTAAATCATTCAATATTCACTATTTTTCTGTTCCAATAATTGCCTCTAGATCCATGGACAAGTTCCACTTGAGCACAAAGAAGTATTCCGGAATCCTTATTCTTCCCAAGGATATCCATAGTTTGTTATGATCCACACCGTTGAATACCTTTGCACAACCAATAAAACACATGTAAGCCTCTTTTTGGTATTCTCTGCTTTGAAGCCAACATCCACTTGACATCAGCAATGATATCCTTTGTTCTATGTTCTCTTCTGAAACTGGCGAGAACTTCTGCCAGTTCCCCGTCAATGTACTACCATAATTGTTGTTGGTTGAGTTTCAGCAAAATTTTATTTGCCTGTGATGGCAATGCCATTCTTCTGTACTTTGAGCATTCTGTTGGGTCTCTTTTATTTAAAATGGCTACAAATCTGAATCTCTTCTAGTCAGTTGGCCAAGGGGCTACTTGTATGTAAGATAAGATTGATTAACTAATAACTTGTTGTCATATGAAATGTGAGTGACAAAAGTGAAGTGGCTACCATTTTCCCATTTTTACAAAGTTGGCATAAATGAATGAGGTTTTTGTTACTGCTGTTGTCATTTGATGGACTGTTCCCATCAACAGCATCAGCATTCTGGATTCAATCCCCAGTTTCATATACACAATAAGCAACATTGTAATACTACGTCAGTTACTGTAGGGGCCTCAGAGGTTGTAGACTTCCTAGTTGGTGCATTCGATATTGATTGGGAGATAGTTCTGGAGTACCCCTTGAGAAAGCAGCAACAACACACACAGATTGATACACACACCAATTTTAACTATTCTTTGCAGGTACAGGTTAATGCACTTGAAACTTGCCTCAGAGTTTTCTTGATTAACTTTTTTAGAGAGCAAGAGAAGGCAATGGACAAAGAAAACTTCAGCATCTTCTAAAATTCAGTACAAAACTTGGCATATTCTCTAATAGCTTGAGGAAGAATGTGCTTATGCTTTCCCTGGCTATGTGGAATTATTTTTTAAAAGTTCCCCTGCCTTCAAAAACACCAATTACTGATCACAACCTTCTTATTCTAATTTATTCTTTGGACTATGCCCTCTACGATAATTTTTGTGGATCCTGAGCTCTCAAGTTACTGAACTCTCTTCTCTCTGCAGCACAGTTTAGATTTCCTACTCCTTCAGTTCTGTTTGCAGTAGTCAAAACCTTCACCCTTCATTCTTCCTTTGGCATGTCCACTAAAACACATGGCCTGCATAGTTACAGCTATTTGATTTCTCAGTGTTCAGATATGACAATACTAGGAAAGGATCACTGAATAAGGCAGATTTTTGTAAGTATAAATTGAACTTCCCACCTTTATTAGCCCTCATTGATGATCAAATTTTCTGCTGTTTCTTTGTTCCTCTCTCTTTTCTCCATGCCAAACTGTATACTTACCTTGATGTGCAGCCTCATAAGAGCCCCAGCTATTGGGTAAGAAGAGACTGTACCCTTGATACAGTCTGTGTAAGATATGAACTTTCTTTTCTCCTTCTGACACACTGGTCTCTCCTTCTAAATTATCAAATGGCTTCAAGACTAAAGTATATTTCATGTAGTTTATATTATTAATTCAACACTGTTTTTCTGGTAAAGGTTTTGATCTTAATAACCTAATATATTATTACTGAAAATAGATACTGCAAAACTTTTAAAAGTTGCTTAACATTTATTATATTGTGATTTACACTTGCTTAAACATACTAAATATGTATGTTCAATTTCTGAGTTTCTATCATTGGGAAATAATTGTATAGCCACAACAGAAATTGTGCTATAGAATATCTCCTTCATTCAAGTTGGTCATTAGAAGTCATCTAGGGACTTGCCTTTAAGATTTTTGAGTGAAAACCTTAATAAATTTTTCACATGTACATATTTTTTAAAGCTAATTTTTGTGAGTGCTAACACTTTTTAAAACAAGTATTATTTTTCTTTGCTTCTCTATCTGCTTTCAAGATCTGTAGAAATGTTGTGTTTTTCTAAGACGATGTGGAAGGGCCACCTCATTATCTAAGTCAGCATGATCAGCACATTCTCTCTCTGCAGTCAAGCCATAAAAGCAGTCAAGTCATAATAGGATGCAGCTATATTGATTTACCATAAGACATCACTCTTTCCGAAATGGAAGCCTAGTCAATGTGCCATTTGCCCATTTTAGCGAATCAACATGGGTATCATAAAGTTACTTTTTAAAATTGGAGTTGAATAAAGACAGATGTATGGCTGGATTGAAAGTATTGGGCTACGTAAGATACCCTGCTATATCTAGCTCCTGGGCAGTTGGTCTTTTCAAGGCAGCTGGAAAGACTTGACTCGCTGGCTGCAATTGCCGTACATTCTTCCTCACTAAAACTTAGAGTGTTTGAAGTATGTGACTCACCCTCCACATCCTCAGGGATGTGCTTGGACAGTCACAGCCAAAGACTGATTCTCACAAACAAGGGTTTTCCTCCTGATCTGTCTCTCTTCTGACAAAGAGTACCACTGGCTTAAAGGATAATTCTGGTGCTTTCAATTTTCCATGTAGTGTGAAGCTTCTAGTCAACACTTAGAAGACAATCTATATTTCTTATTTCTTTTTTTTTTGTGTGGGCATCACCTCCTCTGGTGGTCGTGGGCACTACCCACTGCTATTCCTGAGAGCTGCTGCTGGATTTGAACCTCCAAGCCCGCGGGCCGCAGTCCCGCACTCAACCACTTACGCCACCGGGGCTCAGCCCTATATTTCTTATTTCTAAGAGATAAAGTTTTTCATTTGAACTCAAGTTCCTAAAATATCTTTTAGTTCAAATATTATATTAACTTCAGTAGACACAGAATAAATTTTGGCTATTCATGATAATTTGCATAGCATATTATATGTCTACCTATATGGATATGATGTTTCACTTAAAAGACACCTCTTTTTATGAACTTGGATTGTGACTACTCAGGAAGAAAACATTCCTGGTGGTGTTCAGTCTGGGAACCACGATGAGGTTAGAAGATCTAATGCTTTAATTGAAGGGGTGGGAAAAGCTATCTGCTAAGGTAAAGATTTATAATTTCAGAATTCCAAAATGTCTCAATAGCAGTGAGTTTTTGTTTGAATTTATGGAAAATATGTTTTCTTTTCTACTATTTTTATTGATGTTAAAATTATAAAAGCTATATATCATGTGTGTTAAGGTAGGTTGACTAGAGAAACAAACAAACCCAGTTATATATATTTTATATCAAGAAGTACCAGGAAACATCCCAGGCCACTCCAACTACAGTCAGTTGGATACTAATCCATAAGTCTCTTTTCAGACTCATGCAGCCATGTGCAATGATACAGAATGTAGGAAGATCATAAGTTAGAGGGTGTGGGGTCATTTGGCTCTAAGCTTGGTGGAAGCATGGCAGGGTTCCAAACAGCACTCAAGGTGGACAGCACCTGGAAAGGTGAAGGGAGAGAGAAGGAGAGAGAAGGAGGGTCCCATGGTCTCAACTTTCAAGAAGGCCACACCCCCAAGAAAATAACATCAGACTCTGACCTGATTGACAGGTTTGACTCCACCCAGTAGACCCAGAAGTAAGCACCACATTGTTGCAGAACTAAAACAAGATAGTTTCATTTTCCAGACATAAGCAGTCAAGCTTTATTTAGTGTGAATGGTTGATATACTCAACTTGAAACCAAAATTTTCGGGACCACCAGAAGAGCCTCAGAAGAAAGACATGATGATATACTTCTAAAAAGTCAATCCTTGAAAACTCCAGGGAGCACAGCTCTACTGTGACATCTATGATGACCCCATGAGTTGGAATTAAGTTGATTTCTATTGGTTTCTGAACTTTATTTTCCCCCTCACAACTCTTTTTTTTACCCTTACATACCCATATCCAACCTTCACAGCCTTTCTTTTTGTCTAAAAAAACCTAATATTTTATAGCTACTTATGGTAACTTAATCACAGCTGCTAGCAGGTACTTTGACTTTACAACTCCTTCCCTGGATAATGGTTGGAAGGTTTATCCTGACTTTTCAGGATAAAATTAAAAATTTTAAAAGCTATGTATAGTAACTTTATCACAGCTGCTAGCAGATACTTTGACTTTACAACTCCTTCCCTGGATAATGGTTGGAAGGTTTATCCTGACTTTTCTTTATCTCAGTGAATGTGACCTATCATGTATGGCTTTTTCTTCCTGCATAATCAGTTAAAATTATTTTCCTGGTTATATTTTGTACATTCGCCAAAGCAACAAACAGGTTGTAGTAGCTTCTGTCCTAAACATTCAACCTGTGTCTGCATGCCACACTTCTGCTACTGATTCATTTTTATGCATGCACTGTAGTTAAGGAGGTATCTTCACCTACAGAAGCCATTTCCTTTGTCTCACCTCTTTTCTCACATCTCAACTCTATCTTGTGGAGAACATTTCCATTCAATTTCACTCAAGTTAAATATGGTTGCTAACATTTCAATTTTAAAACAGTCTCCTACTTTGGAATCAATGTTGTTTGCAAACAAGATTTTCTTTGTGTCACACTGACTCCAGTGGCATATTCATGTGGCAGGTGCATAGCTTAGGTAGCATTAACTCCACACAGTTTTAGGGGTGGGGTCTTATTGGTCTCCTTGTTGTTGGGACCAGGAATGACTCCATACTGAGAATTGATGTGATATCTTAGTCACCCTGATGATGGCATACTGTTGGACATGCTAGCTCAATTCTTTTCAATGATCCTTTGAAGTGGTCATCTCTCATCCTTGAAAGTAAAAGAAATATGTAGCTTTGTGTCCTACTGATAGTCTTTTTGTGACAAAGGGATATCTTGAGGGGAAACTACCAAGTAGAAGAGGCAAAATTAAGGGAATTTCAAAGAAACAAAATGAGAATTCTGATGGATCCCTGCTTTTTTTGTTGTTAGGTGACATCAACTTGGCTTCATACCATGCACCACAGAATAAAGCACTGCCCAGTCCTGCCCTACAATTGTTTCTGTGCTTGAGCCCACTGTTGCAGTCACTGTCCTTCTTGTTGAAGACGTTCCTTTCTTTTGATGCCCCCTATCTTTTCCCAAGCATGATTTCCTTCTCCAGAGACTGACCCCTCCCAACAACACGTCCAAAATACCAGTCTCACCATCCTTGCTTCCAACAATCACTATGGTGGTATGACCACCATGGTAATTCATGGTATTTTCTTGTGGGCATCACTGCTCTTTGATGGTGGTTAGTAGGAGGCCCAGCCCCACTGCTGGAATTGAACTCCGTCCCAGTGGGCCACAGCCCCGCGCACAACCACTACGCCACCGGGGCTCAGCCTCAATTCATGGGATTTTCAATATTCTTCTTCAGCACCGCAATTCAAATGAGTCAATACTTCTTGGGTCTTCCTTAATCAACATCCAACTTTCTTGTACATCTGAGGCAATTTAAAACACCCTGACTTGGGTCAGGTTCATCCAAGTCCTCAAAGTAACAGCCTTGCTTTTTAATACTGCAAAGAAATCCTGTGTATCACTTTTCCCCCATTCATTGTGTCTTCTGATCTCCTGACTGCTGCTACCATGAACCTTGCTTTTGGATCCAAGAAGACAAAAATCCTTGATAACTTAAGCCTTTTCTTCATTTACCATGATGCTACCTCTTGGTCCAGATGTGAGGATTTTGGTCTTCTTTACTTTGAGTTGCGAGGTCTCATCTTCATCAGCAAGGGCCTCAACTCTTTCTCACTTTCAGCAAGCAAGTCATGTCAGTTGTCAATAAGTCTTCTTCCAATCCTGATGCTGCAGTCTTCATCATGTAATCCAAATTCTATAGTTTATTGGCCAAAATACAAATTGAACAAGTATAGTGAAAGAACACAGCCCCAATGCAATATTTTCTTGATTTTGAACTATTCAGTGCTCTCTTTGTGTGTTCATACAACTTCCTTCTGACCAATGCACCAGTTCCACATAAGCAATGAAGTGCTCTGGAACTCCCTTTCTTCTCAAGGTTATCCAGTTTGCAATTATCCACAACATTGAATGCTTTTGCATAGTCAATAAAACACAAGTCAACACGTTTCTGGTATTCTCTGTTTACAGCCAAGACCCATTTGTCATCCGTACTGATATCTCTTTTCCCAAGTCCTCTTCTGAATCTGGACTGAACCTCTGGCACACCCCTTTGTAATGTAGCACTGCAACTGCTGTTAGATTAGACTTAGCAAAAAATTTTTGGATGTGAAATAAATGATAGTCTTCTATAATTTGAGCATCATGATGCATCACCTTTCTTTGGAATGGGTACAAATATGGATCTTTTCTAGTGAGTTGCTCAACTAGCTGTTTTCTAAATTTCTTGGTATAGATGAGTAAGTGCTTCCAGGGCTTCACCTTCTGGTGCTTTACCAGGCTATTGAAATATTTCAATTGGAGCTCCAATAAGGGTCATTCCTGAACCCCTTTGGCTTATGGTTCAGTATTTGGGCTCTTTTCCAGGACTATGGAAGTCCGTTGGTGTAGCGGTTATGCAATGGGCTGTGATCTGCATGGTTGTCAATTCAATTCAAAATCACTAGCAGCTCCTTGGGCAAAAGACTGGGTTTTCTAGTCCAGTGAACAGTTAGTCTCACAAATCCTCACAGGGTGGTTGTGAGTCAGCATTGACTCTATGGCAGTGGATTTTGAGACTTTCAATTCAGTTTGAACTTCTTCTTTCAGCATCATTGCTCCTGCTCATATTCTAACTCCTGGAAGGGTGGAATGTCTGCCAGCCCTTTTCTTTGGTGTGGTGGCTATTTAATTTCATGTCAACTTGAAGATATGAGCATGTAGGGGTGGTGTCTAGCCTGTCAATCAGGTCACAGCCTGATGGTCCTCCTTGGGGGTGTGACCTAATAAGGAAGGTCCTGGAAGCTTCCCCTCTCTCTGCTTTCACCCTCCTGTTGACAACATGTGCATTCCTACAGGAGATGTGTTTATCCCCATTGAATCCACAAGACTTGGAACCCACATATCTGCATGCTGCATCATTGTATGTGGCTGCATGAGTCTGCAGAAGGATTTACAAAGTAGTGCCAGACTTATGGCGGTGAATTAGAGGATGTCTTCCTGATATATATATATATATATATATATATATATATATATCCTTTTTGATATAAAACTCTTTCTTACAAATATGAATGTCATTAAATTTGTTTCTTTGGTCAACCTGGCCTAACACACTTCCTGAACCATTCAATATTTTTCCTATAGAATCTTTCAATATTGCAGCTGAAGATTGAATTTCTTTTCCTTTAATTCTTTCACTCTCATCTATTCTCAGTGTGTTTTTCCTTTTGGATTTTCTAATACTAGGATTTTGCACATTTCATTATAATATTTTACTTTGGCTTCTCAAGCAGCTTTTGAATTTTTCTATTCAGTTCTTGCTTCATATCTAAAGCTTTTTGATCTCTTAACTTATCAAGAGAGTCAACACATCTTCTTTAATATTTGCTAGTTTGAGCTAGACTTTCTCTAACTTTCTCCCTTATTTGCTCTGTGAAATGATGAGACAAGATGAAATACAGGCCTGCAGGTGATCCTTTTCTTCTCAGAGTCTGGCTTTCTCTCAACAATCAATATAATTTCTTTTTTTTCTCCATGTGGCAACAGAAATAGAAAGATAACAAAAAGGCAAATAAATACCCTGACTATGCTTTATATCTCTAGTCATATTTTTATATGGTTTTGTGTCTTTAGCAGGGAAAACATAAGCATAAAGAAGCATTTTATTTTTAAGCTTTATTTGACTACACATTTGAGAGATTGGAGGAACATAAAAGGTTGCACAGACTCTCTATGGAAGATGGTCCAGGGAGCAGATGAAAAATATGGGGGGGGGGGCAAGAAAGGAGGAGGAGGAGAACAAGAAAAAGCAGAAAAGAAGAGAGGAGAGACACTCCATAGTCATGAACATTGTCTCTGAGTTCTCTGCGGCCACTGCAATGGATTCTCAAAACCAAGGGAAAGAGGGAGGCAGTGATAGTGTCAGAGTAGGGGAAAGAGATCATACACTCCAAAGTCAAAGATTGTATAGTAGCAGAGGCTAAATTGTGGGATTCTGGTTTGCAGAAGGATGGCAGTGGAACCTTAAAATGCATCTATAAGTTCTATACAGGAAACGAGTCTCTGGTGGTTTCCCTCTATGCATAAAAAGGGACAGGAAGAGGCTGGTGTCCAAACAGAATGCATTGGAGAGAAAGCTATAGGATATTAAAATGACATACCTTACTTGATAGATTAAAACTTTGTCAGTTGATTTCCCTTTTGATGCATGTTGGCCTTGACCTGGTTTTCAACATTTTCTATGTTTATTTTTGTTTTCACATTAGGGTTTATTTCAGTTGTATTTTATCGCTTGGGTAACCCTCTTGAATTTTTGTTCTCCCCCTCCCTACTTTTTGGTATATGAAGCTCAGGAATGATAAACCTATATAGACCTATAAGTACATGGGAGGGGGTGGTATAAAGGGGGGCTATTATCAAGGAGCCCAAAAAGGAAGAGAATGTGGTAGCAATTGTACAATACTGCTTGATGTGATTGAACTATGGAAGGATATAATATCTGTATTAGCTCCCAATATAATGGTTTTGGAAAGAAAAATAAATGTGGAGGCTAGAGGCTGACCTTTGCCTTGTGGAAATTAGTCTAGGAATGGTGTGGAACTTGCATCTTCTTTTCTCTTGTGTAGCTGGAGGAGATCAGAAATTGCTTTCATGACATTTGCTCAGTCAAACTCTTTTTTGTGGAAAAAATATACTAATTGAATCATAGCAAAGAGCATATAGGTTAGCATGTGATATTATTATTACCTGAGAAGTTACACTAAGATAGGTATGCTATTATCTTCCTTTTATGGGTAAGAAAATTCAACCACACTGATATTAATGCTTACTGAAGTCCAGGCAATTAGTAAACAGCAGTCAGGATTTGAATCCTGAACTTCTGGATCCAAAATCTGTTCTTTTAATTACTGTGTTTATTAGCCTTCTCAACTGGCCAATAGAATAATATTTTATTATATAAATCTAAAATTTTCCATAACACATGTGACCAAAAAACAGTATATTTACAATGCTTGTGAACAAGCTGAGTTTAGAAAATGTTGGTGTTATAAATACACATGGAGAAGTGTTGAAGCAAAAGAAGCCATGTAAGTAGGCATATCCCAGTGCTTCTAAGGTGTGAAGTAGGACCTGCCTGAGATGTTGCTGTTGCAAAGGTTCCTAACTATGTGAATACAACGTGAACATTAGACTCTCAATTGCTGTGGCCCACTATCTTCTTTTGGACTCTTTAAAGTGTATATTTGTAAAATTTTGTTTTAAGTCAAGGAGAATCTCAATTTCAGAGAATTCTGTTTGGGATAGTTTCTGCTTTTCTATTGTCTGGACAGTCTTTTAAAAACTAAGTCAAAGGAGGCTCATCATATCTATATCCTCACTACTCTTCCTTTCCTTCACTGTTTACGTAGGATACAAATCACTGGTCTGCCTAGTTTGGAAGCTGAAACCTGTTTATGTGAGTGACTTTGATGGCATTTGAAAGACTGATGGTGTCGCCTACAGAATCATAGGAACAGGAAAGCTACCACATTGCAACTGAGACAGAGCTAATTAGTGAATATGGCCCTTCTATCCATAGTTCTTTTGTGATACATCTTTTGTGATCTATTTTAAATTCTATCTTCTATACCTGTGATTGTATTATATTTTACAGAAGGCTGTTTGTTCTACTAACAAAACAGAATTAGGATGAAACACATGCTGACTCTCCATCTTACTACAGGATGGGACTTGCGTCACCACTGTTGGTTTCCTAGGGAACATGGTCTAGAGCAGGATAAGAGCACCCCTCCTTCAAAGTCTCTTTCCTCTCCCAAATAAGTATGCACAGAAGCAAGGAGATTGACTTTGTTTTTTAGACATTTTGCTTCTTACCTGGGATCCCGCATCTACCGTTCCTCTGTCTCACCTCCTTTTCTTGGGACTTGATTTGTGATTTATCTCCTGATCTGTCTTCACTGGCTTCCACATTTTATGGAAGAGGATGATCCTTGTGGCAGCCATATGCTTATGTTAATTTTATGATTGAAATGTAGGGGTGGAGTCTGGCGTGTTAATCTGGATATAGCCATTGAGTAGCCAATGAGGCCTCTATGTGGGCATGGCTTTCTCCTGAGACTTCTGGGAAATCTCACGATATTTCCCTCATGATGATGAGAAGCTATGTCCCCCAGTTGTTGGGAGTTAGTCTCAGAGATGATGAATCACAGAAAAGACAAGATGGCAGTGTCCGAGAAGCTGGAGGAGCCATCAGAGAGACCACATGGCTTTGCTGTGATGGAGCCAGACCTCTGAAGCTGGGGTGGCCAGATGGAGACCTCTGCCAGCGATGAGCTGCTTCTGTTGTTGATGGACCCTGAGCCCTGGAAACAAGGAAGCATGGGGAGACCCCTGTCAGAGCCAGAATTCTGCACTCACTGACCTGTGACTTCGTGAGTTGGAAGGAGACTTTATAGACTGATCTCAGGCATATGGATTAATATATGACTTTGAACTGGACTGGGCTGGGATGCCTTCTCAGTGTCACATTCCTATTGTATATAAACCCTTTCTTTATATCCATATGCGTGTCCTTGAATTTGTTCCTTTAGTCTACCCGGAATAACACAATCCTCCAGGTAGATATCTAAACTTTAATAGGGCCCAGTACCATGTGAGCCATTTTGGTAATGGTTTGTGAGTTCTTTGAGATGTTACAGCTAAGAGAAGAACACTGGGAATGGGACAACATAGAAAGGGGAGGAAGGGAGATTGATAAGGGGGCCTTGGAATGGTAGAATGTTTTGAAAGTGTTAAGGGTTAAATTGGGGACATCTATACTTGCCTTCTCATTAGAATTAGTCTTGCATGAGTTATTTTGCAACAACAAACTGAAAGACTGGTGGTGGCATCAGGATATAGATGGTCTTAAAAGGAAATATAACGTGTGCATTTGATGTGTAAAGGTTGCAGATTGATTCTATAACACTTCCATGCTTAGATTTTTGCAGAAGAGAGAAAATAAGCAAAATATTCTGAGAAAATGTAACCAGTGTTTTTGGAAATCAATGACTGAATGTGCTAGGTTGGGTTCACTGAGAAGCAAAACCAGTGAGGCTTGTAGGGGTTTGTGTATAGAAATCATTGATATTGAAAAATGTCTTACATAGGTGTTGAAGTTTAGTTTGGGTCAACTTATGCTTCCCCTGACTTATGTATCTGTGGAAGTTGACGAACTGAAAGCAGAGGAGTAAATGACCCAGGCTCCCGGGTGCCGAGATACATGAATGCAAAGTCAGCTGAATGAATCTGTTGTTAGGAGTCTGCTGGGAGATCATCAAGGTGGTAGGCAATGCCTCAATAAATAGACAAATCAGATATAGAATCCAGATCCAGCAGAAAACAAAGGGCCAAAGAATAATTGGCTCTGTTAGCTTTCTCTTTTAAACAAAAGTCACAACCACAAGGAGGTGTCTTCATGCTCATCCCTACCCTTGCTCAGAGTGTCTAATTGACATAATCTCTGACTATCACACTTAAGTGCATCAATTTTCTAATAGCAGTACTCACTGTGAGGATGATTAATGCCTGTACTTAAATTATGCAATATTTAATATTGCAATCAGTAGGAAAACTAGGTTTTAGTTCATTAAGATGAAATTTATTCTATGTCTATATATTTGTTTCTATAAATGCAGAAACATACTGATTGTTTTGGGAAAGCTAATAAAATATTCTAAGTAGTTTTAAAGAAAATTATATAAGCCATTTGTATCAGCTAATAGTAAAATAAAAATTAAAAAATGATAAAGGTTTCCAAATTTCTCTCTTGAGAGAAATTTGCTTTTTTCCAATTCTTCTACTGATGATATCCACATCTACGATATCTTGCCTGATGTCTTATAGTCTCAGGTTTGAAATTCTAGTTTAATATAGAATTAGTGTAACAAAGGCAGTAGAAGCAACAAAGAAAGCACGATTGTGATCCCGTACAAAAGCAATTTGGTTTGGATTGTCACTTACAAGATGGCTGTGTCTTTCATTTGAAGATGAAACACTAGAAATACTTTATCCAAGAAAATTAAAGTAGAATTGGATGCATTTTGATGTTAGCGCTAGAAGGTTTTTATGATTGCTGAGCAAAAGAAGTGAACAGCATTTTCATTTTCTTTTAAGTTTCAGAGTTAATATAATATACATCTAGAAATGAATATACTACCATCTACTTTATTTAGTTCTTAATGAGTAATTTTCTTCTTTTCACTTTCAGAAATCATATATATATATACTCAAATATATACATATCAGACTGGAATATTCTGAATATCCTAGATGCTAATTGAACTCCATTAACCTGTGCTTGTTTCTGAACAAACGAATTTCATTTACTATCTGTTGTGTTAATGCATTCTGTGCTAGTATAGGTATAAAGATAAACATAGAACCACAGTAAATCATTATTTATTGGGAAAGTGATTGTATTAGGTTGTATGTATGTATTTATAGAAAGAAGAGATTTATATCAAGAAATGGCTTACACTGTTATAGAAGCAGGTTCAGTCCAGTCCAGTTCAAATTTATAGATCAGATGTAAGCTGAATAAATTCAAGGTTGACCATCTACTGACGGTGTCTTGGATCAGCAAGACGACACAGAAGGAGACTGATGAACCAGATTCAGGATCCAAATCCAGAAGAAGCCAAAGGGACAAGAGAGAGCTTGTCTCTACTTAAGGTCTCTATTATACAAAAGACCACACGCTCAATGAGGTGTCGTCAGGCTGCAACCTGACTGATTGCTCAGGCTCTAGCCTACTTTCACTCAGATATATAAACCCTAACATTGACAGTCATACTGTTCTATGCTACTGTTAGACACCACTGAGCCCATTTCAATGTTAAGTGACCACATGTGATGGAATAGAACTGCCCCATTGTGTTTTCTGTCCTGTACTGTTTATGGGCACAAATTGTGGAACCTTTCCTTCATGACGTTCTACATGGGTTTAGTCACTAACTTGTTACAGCTACGAAACTAATCATTGTGCTGCCAGGACTTCTTTGGAATATAGTATAGAATGAGGGACAGTTTTATTACCATAAAACTTATTATAAATCTTGTGGTGGTAGGATTATTAATTTTGCTTATATCTTCATCCTTCATTCTGTGCATATTGCTTAATATATTTTTGATGTGTATATTAGTAAACAGTCCTACTTGGTGGAAAAAGATGTAATGGAAGTGTCAACTAGATGCTCCCACCTCAGTGTGGAGTCAAACTGCCAACCAAGTCCCAATCTAATGACACCTCCTTGATGTCGTATGCCTTTTTGCATAAAAGCAAGGTGTACAGAGATGAGCTCTTTCTGTCCCTTTCCCTTCCAGCTTACTGGGACTCTATTACCACCCTAAGAACCGTTAGAACCTTGCCATGTTTGCACCAACTACGGATCTGTGTGATACTGTACCCACAGATCTGCTTGCTCCCCAGGTCATTCTTTTGCATCATTGGTGCATGGCTATGTGATTCTGAAGAGGGCCATATGGATATATGGGACTCACGGGCTGCCAGTAGAATTGTTCTGAGTCAAAATTGAGTCCATGACAGTGAATTTGGTTTTAATCTCATTCAATATTTTGCCCATAGACTCCTTCAATACTCAAGGTTTATCAATGGAAAGTGTCTTTGATGATAGAATCTATTTCCAGTGTCAGTACACCTTGTTTTGTTACAGTTGTTGTTGTCGTTGTTGTTGTTACGTTCTAACTCATAGTGAACCTGCACAACAGAAGGAAACACTGCGTGGTCCTGCACCATTCACAATTGTTTCAAAGTTTAAGCCCATTGTTACAGCCAAGGTGTGAAAGCATCTCCTGGGGAGCCTTCCTCTTTTCAATTCTATCTTACCAAACATTCTTTAGGGATTGGTCTTGCCAGTTAGTGTGTCCAAAGTATGTAAGACCAAGTCATGCCACCCTTGCCTCTATGGAGTCCTCTGGCTTTACTTCTTCCAAGACATATTTGTTTGTCCTTTTGACAATTCACAGTACTTTCTTTGCCTGAACCACAATTCAAATGCATCGATTCTTCTTCAGCCTTCCTTTATCAATGTACAACTTGCACATGCATATGAGCAATTGAAAATACTCTGGCTTGGGTCAGCCACACCCTAGTGCTCAAAGGAATGTCCTGGTTTTCAATACATTAGACAGGTTTCCTGGATCAGATTTCCCCATGCAAAGTGTCCTTTGATCTCTTAACTGCTGCTTTCCTTAGCATTGAATGTGGATCCACGTATGTTGAAATGTTTGACAACTTCAACCTTTTCTCCATTTATCATAATGTTATATATTGGCTCACTTGTGAGGATTTTGGTTTTCTTTACATGGCATTGCAACCCATCCTGAGGACTTCAATCCTTATCTTCAACAGTAAGTGCTTCAATTTCTCCTAACTTGCATTAAACAAGCTTGTGTCATCTGGTGACCACAGGTTGTTCATAAGCCTTCCTTCATTCCTGATGCCTCCTTCTTCTTTATCTAATCCAGCTTCTCTGAAAAGCTGCTTAGCACAAAGATCGGATCAGTATGGTGAGAACATATAGCCCCGACAGATACTGTTCCTGATTTCAAACCAGACAGTACCCTTTTGGTCAGTTAGCACAAAGGCTTCTTGATCCTTGAACCAGTTCCTCTGGAGCACAGTAACATGCTCTTGGGGATTCTTATTCTTCTCAAGGTTATCCATAGATGTTATAATCCACACTGCTGAATGCCTTGACATAGTCAATAAAACACAAGTAAACACCTTTCTTGTATTTTCTGCTTTCAGCTAGAGTGGCCACTCTGAAGAAGTTTACTTACTTTTTTTCTGCATCTGATTGTAGACCCTGGTTCTTTTCACTTGAGCTAATGGCCTCAGGTATTATCACCAGCAGCCTGCCATCTGGCTTAATAACCTTAGGTTCACTTATCTCTGCAGTTATAAACTTAAAGCCATTTCACTCATGGATTCACTTACTTCTGCATTCACAAGTCTGTCATCTTCCTGACGGTGCTGGGTGCATTAACCCTTAAAGCAGCTAAGTCAGGAGAAGCCTCCATCTGAACATCTAACCCGTATTTGGATATTGCCTGGACTTGAGACTTGATTGCTTCTACAGCATTTGGAACTTTCTATATATAATATTATAGAAGCTTCCTTTTCAGAAAACTCACCTAAGACACCAAGCTTAGCTGCACCCACCATGCCCTTTTGTGCATATGGCATTGATCAATATAAATGAAATCTGCATCTTTTGAAAGTATCAACTGGTCTTCTTTTTAGAAAAGAATTCCCTTCTGATTTTTTTATTTCTTCTCTATGTTTTATTACTTTTCTTCTGCTTGCTCTAGGCTTATAGCACACTTCTTCTCTAGTTTCCTAAGATGAAAGCTTGGATTATTGATTTTCACTTTTTCTTCTTTTCTATATGCATTCAACACTATGACTATCCCACTCAGCAGCAGTTGTGTTTTGTCCTACAATTTTGCAGACCCATATTTTTATTGACAATGACCTCCAAATATTTTAAAATTACTTTCTGAAGCTTATTTCCTCATATATTGTGCTATCTTCAGCTATTTTGATATTTCCCAACCATCTATCTGTTATTTTCTAGTTTATAATGTGAGTTGATATTATACTTGGTTAATTCCTATTGTTTTAAATTTGTTTAAAGGTATATGTTTTTGTCCCAGAATATAGTCAGTGTTGGTGACTCTTTCACTTGAGCTTGAGAAGAAAGTGCATTCTGTTATTTTTGGATGAGGTATTCCATAAATGCCAATTTTATATAATTGATGAATGTTGCTGTTCAGCTCAAATATCTTTACAGATTTTTCTGGCTACCTAATCTACCAATTACTAAAAAAGAAATCTTGAAGTCAAAAACAAAAATTAATAGTAAATATCTCTAGCATACACTTTCATATGTTTTGTGATACATATTTCACTGCTCTTTTGTTAAGCCCATACATGTTAAGAATTGTATCTTCGTAAATAATTGATTTCTGTCTCATTATATAATGTACCTCTTGTCCTTGAAATGTTTTCTTGTTCAAAGATAAAAATTAATATATTTACTCTCCCTGTCTTTTGATTAGTTTTAGCATGATATATCTTTCTCTATACCCTTACAATTGTTTTGAGCAGGCTATACATAACTTCCTCTGGCTTCTCTATTGCCAGGCAGGGATCAGACACACCTCCACGTTCTATCTTTCTTTATATTTCCTAATACCAACTATTCCTCCACGGCACTCTATTTCTATGTGGGGTTCTAGAATTCATAGCAATGGCCGGATAGAACTCATAGGCAATACAATTACAAATGTTTAGAGGGATTGATAGGTTACTACAAGTCAGGATCAGTAAACAGTAAGGATACTATCAATGGTCCTCAGTAACACCTCTCCTCAGTTGACAGCCAATCTCTCTCTGCTCTTCAGCCCCTCTCTGACACTGTGGCCTAGGAAGCTTGACTTCTGTTCTGTTGAACAATCCCATAATCCTGCTGCAGCTCCTCTTGTCCTGTCTCATCATCCTTTTACCATATATTCTGGTTCCTCCATCATTTTATACATGTACTTGAAATGTGTTCTTGCTTCAAAGATGACTCATCCAAATAGCCAGCAAAGTAGTAAGGATAATGGACCAAGCCCTTCTAATAGTATCACACATGACTGACTTGCAAAATCCCACTCAAAGACTTTGGGAGTCTTATCAAGAAATTTCACTCCACTACAACTTTCAACTTATTTATTTTTCATTCCTTATAGGCAATGTATAGTTAGGCCTTCTTTTTTTTTTTAATATAATGTGTATCTGTATCTTGAAGGATACGTTTATAACTTGTGCATTTTAAAGTTTATAAGATTTTTTTACCTGCTACTTTATCTCTTTAAAAAAAAATCTTTCTTCTGTTTTTGGTTTTAAAATTTTTATATAATTCCATTCTCATGTCTTTTAATAATATCAGTTGTACCTATTCTATTTTATATTTTTAGCGATAGACCATACACTTATACTAAATCTGAATCTTCTAATGATCTCAATAGCGTAATATGGTTAATGCAACTAGCTTACAGCTAAATATTCTGAATTCTGTTATCCTAGCTTTTCTAATTATGCCATTCACTTCACTTATCCATATACCACAATCACTAAATACATTTTTCTTATTGTTATTTAAAATATATTATCTATCAGTTAAATAAAGAATAAGGAAACTTATGAATTTTTAAATTTTACCTTCATTTACTCTTTTTCTGATATTCTTCCTTTTCCTTTGTAGATTTATGGGTCTGATCTACATAATTTCGCTTTTCTATAAAGTTTTCTTTTTTTTTTGTCATCAATGCTCTCCGGTGGTGGGAGTAGGAGGCCCAGCTCCACTGCTGGAATTGAACCTCCGTCCCAGTGGGTTGCAGTCCTGCGCACAACCAATACGCCACCGGGGCTCAGCCCTATAAAGTTTTCTTTTAACATTTCTTTAGAGAAGTTCTGTTGGCAATGGATTGCCTCCATTTTTTTTTTTTTGGTCTAAAGGATCATTTATGTATTATTTACTTTTAAAATTGTACAATATCTTTGGATATAAAATTCCAGGTTGGTATTTTTCACTTTGCCTTTTAACATTTAAAATATTTCTTTGTGATCTTTTCTTTTTTTGTTTGAAGGGTTCCTGAAAAAGATACTGATGTAATTCTTACTCCCAAATATGCTTTCAAATTCACTGGTTCTTTCTTAATGATGAGTTTATCAAGCACATTCATCACCTTTAACATATAAGGGCACTTCAAAAAGATTATGAAAAATGGAATTAAAAAAGGACAGGTTTTTTTTCAATGAATCTGATGAAGCCTCCTCAGGTGTGTGCATTGATCCATGTGTTCACTTTTAATTCTTTCTTAGAGTTCCTACCTCTGTTTACATAACCCACCCGCATGTGCATGCTGCCTACTTTTCCCATTGGAGCTCTACTAGGTCTAAAACTCCAAACTGAGCTCACTGCTACCAAGTCAATTCCAACTCATTGAACCCTGTATAGGGTCTTTGACCTTGTACATCTTCTTGAGGGCAGACAGCTCCTCTTTCTGCAGCAGGCTGTCCAGTGGCTTTTACCACACATGCAGCTAACATCAGTGTTTATCCTACAGCACCACTGGGGTTCTTTCTTTTGTTTCTGCTATTTAAAACTCCAATCAGATATTTCCAAAATTTGTGTCACATCTGAGTTCCCTGTATTTTAGTTAGCCTTCTAAGTTTTCATTTGCAGCTATAGATGATATATCAAGTTATAGATTTTGAGATAAATTTACCTTAAGTGTAATCTGGTTAAGAGTTGAACTGTTTGTAATGTTCTCTGTAACTGTCGGTGACAGTGACTTCACTGTTTTTCATGTATTTACTTATTCTCCTCTGTTGTCTCTTCTAAGAAGGAACTTCAAGAGAATTTTTACATAGAAATTGTGACTTGTAGTTCTCGCTATTGCAATCCACTGTGTATATATGGGAATTCTTGTAGTAACCCATGGAGGAGAGAAAGAAGTCAACATTCTTATAATTTAATCTCAGTTTTTAGTCCATCTGACTCTTTGACTTGTGGTCTTCAGTATTTCTTGATTTTTGATGGAAGCATTAAAAGGCAATGGAAGGCATGCAGAAAGTCACTGTACCAAAATTAACTGGGAACAATCAGCCACTTAAGAGGCAACGTATGCTAAAGAACCACCACTACATAAGGAAGAAGCTCAAGTTGTTCTGTACGGACTAGCTTTTGACAAATTGAAACACTGGAAGCACTCGCTCACCTACGCTGTTTAGAAGACAGCTAACTAACTGGTCAACTGACTGGAAGAGATCAAGATTTGTGTCTATTTCAAAAAAAGATGACCAAATAGAATGTAGAAAATGTTGAGAAATGTCAATAATATCACAAGCAAGTAACATTCTTCTGAAGATCAATGAGTAACAATTGCACAAATCCATACAGGGAGCTTCCAGAAATTAAGACTGGCTTCAGCAGAGGTTGTGTTATGAGGGATATTGTTGTGAAAGTCAGATCAATCTTGGTTGAAAGAAGGGGATAGCAGAATTATGTTTGTTTATATTTTATTGACTATGCAAAGACATTCGACAATATAGATCCTAATAAGCTATGGGTAGCATGGAGAAGACTGAGAATTCAAAACACTTTATTGGATCTACATAAAACCTATGCAAGGTCCAAGAGGCATTTATATGAAGAAAACAAAGAGATACCGTATGACATAAATCAGGAAAGATGTACATAGGATTGTGTTTTTTGGGGGGAGGTGTAATAACTGGGATTGTATTTTTTTTTTACCATACTTATTCTCTGTGTATTCTGAACAATATGAGAGCCTAGACTCTCTGAAGAAGAATACACCTTCAGAATTTGAGAAATGCTTATTAACAGCCTGTAATATGAAGATGAAACAACCTTGCTTGCTCAAAGTGGAAGGGATTTGAAGTACTATCTGATGAAGATCATGAATGCAGCCTTATATATGTTTTACAACTCAAATGTAAAGAAAACCAAAGTACTCACAACTGGACCAATAGGAACAATTATGATCCATGGAGAAAATATGGAAGTTGTCACAGATATAATTTTCCTTGGATCCACAGTTCATGCTCATGAAAGCAGCAGTCAAGAGGTCAAATGACACGTTTGTCAGATGTTGAAAAGCAAGGATGTCCATTTGAAGACTAAGGTGCACCTGACTCAAGCCAGGTACTGTCTCATTTTAATTTTTGCTTTAATAAGCCATTTTATTGGTGGCTCTTACAAGTCTTATAATAATCCATACAATGTTCCTTAGAAGCCAGGTGGGTGATACTTTGGAAAAATTATCAGGAAAGACCAGTACCTAGAAAAAGACTTACTGTTTGTCAAAGTGGAATGTCAGCAAAAAGAGGACAAGATGGATTGAAAACCGTGGCTAAAACAATGGACTGAAACATAGCACTTGTGAGACTGGCACAGAACTACAGAGCTGGGTGGGGTTTGTTCTGTTGTGATGAGAATCCCTATGAATTGGGCCCATCTGATGCAACGTACAACAACTAGGTGAGGCACAAAGGGTAGAGGAACTGGAATTAGTTAGCTGACCTTTGTAAGATGGAAATAGGATGTGTAACATGTTTGGCCTCCTTGTAGATCTTTGATATGGATAATACGTAGGGTGTGCTTGAAATATTTACTCCTCATCCCCCCACCCAACCCCTTGCTGGAAAGAAGAGGGTATTTTTCTTAGCTCTTTTCCATGAGAAGCTAGTAGATTCCTTGGGCTTAAAATCCATGAAATGTGGGGGTCCTACACCTTCCAGAAAACTCGTATGCTTATTGTTTCAGTGTTTATGCTAATTCAGCCTCTTCTGCTACAGGTAAATCTTCCATGGTGATTCTCTGTATTTATCGTTCAGTCCAGACTTCGAAGTGCTGGTTTGCCTTTTGATATCAGTTGTCAATGGATGCACAAAAGTCATGGGGTTTTCGCTTATTTAGCACTTTTGTAGTTATAAGGATTGGAGCAAAGATTTCTTGTCAGAGCTGGAATGTAGAGTCCTATTCTACTTGCCTTTCATGTGACAACCTTTTCAACTCTTGACATCTGTCCCTCCTCTGTCATATCTCCCATCATAAGTACTTTGTTTTCTTTAGCTAACAGAGATTTTTATGAAATGAATGCTTTCTAAACTGATGTCCAAAACTAATTTCTATTTCCTATAGTACACCTTTCCTGACATATGCTCTTTCTATACCTATTGTGTCTTTGTGTTCTTCCTACAAAAAGAACCTTTTCATAGATCTTGTTTCTTTACTACTTCTAAATGAAACCGGGCCCATTGCCATCGGCTCAATTCAGAATCATAGCACCTCAAAGAAGAGAGGTTAGACACGCTCTGTAGACTTTCTAAGGTGTAAATCTTCACAGAAGCAGGCTGGGCTGCCATATCTTTCTCCTGAAGAACATCTTGTAACTTCAAATCATGGACCTCCCAGGGCTCTGCTTTTGCATTTCCATGTTATTAATGAGTGTTCTATCCAGAATGGCTTTCCCCCCCACAGCATGTAGTACATTTAGCATTCTCCTTTCTCTTTACTGTTTATGGAATCCCACTTCAAAATCCCCTTTTAGAGCTTAGAATGGGAGTTTTCTTATTAATGTCATGAGCTAAGTCTTCAAGTGGACCCAAGAATAAGATGATTTCTCAGGGAATTGCTTCTTAGCCATTACAACTATGTTTTCTTTCTTCTGTGGTGTTTATAACAATGTTTGGTGGAGTGCTACAACTGATATACGTAGATCTGCTTTATGATTCCAAGCCGGTTCAAGATCGCTATTCCGGTGTCTAACAGGTATATGTGCTTCAAAATGTAGTACATAACCTCTCACGGTTTATAAAATCAATTTTGTAGCCAGTAACTATCCTTGAAAAATAAGCTACAACAGAAAGAAATTATCAACGTTATTTTGCATGTGGTAAAAGCAATCATTATTTTGTGCAGCTTTCACACTGGGTATAGGCGTGCTCTGACTAGAATGAACTGTACTGCCTACCACGGATCATTGCTAATACGGTTTTTGAAAAGTGTGCCTGCCCAATATCCTATGAAAGAAGAACTCCATTGCTCTGGGAAGCTGTTGATTCAAAGATACTGAGGCTGCAACTGACTTCTGCGTTGTGTTCACAGCCATCGTGGTCCAGAGGTAGCTGTTTTGGATTCCTGCCAATGTGAAATTCTTAAATGGGTCCAAATCAGAGCGCTTCCTCTAGGTGTCACTGCCTCCCTGCTCTCCTCACACACATTCTTCATTCTCCTCGGAGTCCAGGCAGTCCTGCGATTGCTTCCTGCAAGGGTTCTACCTGGCCTTCACTGCTAACGTAGGTTCATTTCCATTTTGAAAATTTCCCTCTTTATTAAGCCCAGGGGGACAGTGAAGCATACACTGAAGATGGTTAAAATAGCAATATAGGCCTCATGTCCTGTCAGCAGGCAATATCAATTGTTGTTTTTATTTTAACTATTTTCTTAATGGTATATAATGATACTTCATTTTCTCTCTCAAATTCACTCCTTAAAATTTCCTTCTGGAACTTCAAGTGCTTTTAAAATGATAAGATTCTGCTGTTTATTTTATTATGCATTTATTTGCTGTCGTTTGTGTTATGTTTTAAGGCGGGTGGTAGCATCAGTATTTTATTACAGGTATAATACAAAGTTGACAAGATATGAGGGGATTGCATCCTATTTTTGACTTTATTTTAAAATGACTCCACAACAACACGACGAGATATCGATGTACTTCATTATCACGTCATTGATTTGTGGCACTACTACAAGACATGTAATGTGTGGGTGAATTCTAAGTTATACAACCACTGAAAGTCTTTTTGTAATCCAATTATTTCTATTAGAGTCATAGCACCCCTGTAGTACAAAATACAGTCTAGAAGTAAATTTTTGTAGAAGCCAGAAGACATATCTTTTCTTGAGAAGTAGTTGGCAGCCTTGACTCATCCACCCCTGCGTCAGCAGCCAAACATTTAGTCACTATGCCACCAAGACTACTTGGTGCTAAAACAAAGTGTCATATTCCTTGAAGGTGAGATTAAAAACTTACAACCTCATATATACCTGTCTAATTTTGGTAACTATTGCCAACTTTTTCTCCAATCCACTTATACCAATTTACGCTCTTATTGAGTGCTTTTTGCCCATTATTTCTCCCTTAGTGAGTATTCAAATATTTTAGAATATACCAAAGCTACAGACTATGTAATTGCATAGTTTCTAAGAAATCATTTAGTATACATCTCAACACTTAGCTACACAGTGCTGCTTTAACAGAAATACCATAGTGGGCAGCTTTAACAACCTAAATGTGTTCTGAAAGTCCAAATTCAGGGTTCTGGCTCCAGAGAGAGGCTTTAATTGTACATTAGTTTTGGAGGAAACTTTTTGTCTCCTTTCAATATCCTTGAGTGTGGTACTACGTGGAACTTGGTATCAACCGTCTGGGTCTGGGGAATTCCCAATATAACGATTCTGGACCCAAAGGTCATACTCTGCTCCCAGCTTATCTTTCTGGCTTGTATTCAGACCCTGAAATCATTCCGCTGATTTCTTTCATTAGTTTTCTCTTATTATTTCTTATGAGATAATAGGTGATGTAGGCTGTATAGGTTTTAGGTCAACCTGGGAAGGATAGGATCCTCCCATGATTTGATCATGTAGTTCAATCTAATATATAATTGAATAAATACCAAATAAGTGATCAAATATAGTCTTTTGTGAATCAATCAAACAGTTTCTCTGGTCACAGTCTTGGTTCAATTGAGGAAGATTCTTTCAGGTTTTTCCTATTCTTAGTATAGACTGACTTCTACATCAGGATCTGGATCCTGCTTCAGATTTGTCGACCTTCTCTTACATTGGCTGCCAATCCCAAGAGCTATCAGCAGATTGTTGACCTTGGAGTCATTAGTTTAATCTTGGATTTATTCAGCTCAGCTCTCACCAGCCTGTGGTCTTCCCACTTCATCTGTCTGCTTCTTGTTTATCAGATCCTACAGCTGCCGCCGTCTGGAGAAACCAGCGGCTTACATCTAATGCAAGGACTTGAACTTAACTGGGCTTAACCAATTCTACAACTCTGTGTGCTATATCTTGATAAAAATCTCTTTGTTATAC